>CXYZ01008245.1:577401-631654 GCA_900006705.1 Sonneratia caseolaris
TTTATAATTTTAATATTTAAAATATTTATAATAATATCTAAATTTAACACAAATAAATTTAAATCTAACAAAAATTATACACAGGTTTATGAGATTTTTTTTCTTTTCTAAATTAATTCACGCGATTCGACAGTTAGTTTAGTGATTAAACTAAAAATTAGTTAGTTTTAATGGATTTAACCAAATTTAGAATGCATTTAAATTAATTAAGTAAATCAAATACGGTGGATGCATAGTTTCTAATTGAACTGGTCTAATCGGCTTGTTCGATTCGTTTTAAAAACTATGCTTAAAACAAATTTTATTGTCGGGTATGGGGATGTTAAGTTCTTAAGTAACCTCTTTTTTTTTAGCTAATTAACTTTATTGATCAGGGAGACTTGTACTATGATCCGGCTACTCACATATTCGTGTTGTTAAAATGAGTAGTTTGGGCCTGTTCAAAAGGGTTGAAATTGTTTGGCCAGTTTTTGGGTTGGCTTGTTTGTTTAAACAGGCTAGTTCGGTTACATGTCACCGTTCAAGTATATATAATCTGATTCGAAACTATTTATAAGCGGGCTAGTTTATGGTTTTGGTTGATTTGACCCATCATCTGTCTATTTTTTTTAAATTCTTTTAAATGAATTATTTTTTAATATTTTAAATTAATATGACAAAATCTAATAGTATAAGCCGGTTTAGTAAGGTAACATTTCAAGCCAGTTATGGTTCAACAAACTTGTATTTTTAACTCAACCTGTAACTACCCTTTAATCTAATAAGAGCAGTTACGGGTTACGAGCCGAATTATGAACAGTCCGGAGCTAGTTTGAGTTTAAACAATTTAGTTTCAGTCTAACTCGCATCATTTAACAACTCTATTCACAAATGTTCCAGCAAGGACTGATGTCATATGGGATCATTGCATCAAGACCGGTTCGTGTTGCAACCGCAAATACAGTCGGGGACATCCTATATTGTTCAAACAAGTACTATCTATATTTACATCAATCTTTATGCCTCTATTATTAGAATAAGAAGGACAAAAAAAAAAGAGCTTGACATTTACTCGTAACATGGTGTTCTGCAACTCTTCGCCAGGAATCTCACACCTTTTTTCCGTACAACTCGCGAAACTCATCTTTTTGAGTCCGGCTTCGGAATTGATTATCATATAAAAATTATTATTATTTTAATATTTCAATAAAATTTCCTACCATTTAAGTTTTTAACTCTTTTGATTTAAATTATATAAAATTTACAAATTTAATGGACTCGATTAACCTATATTCAAATCAAATTAATTTATTTAAAACTAAAAGATTTTCAACAAAAATCCTTCACATTTATAAGTCAACCAATGTATGTTGACAACCTTTGAAAGCTTTTATCGCTTTGATCTTTTCGTCGAGTTAGGGAGAAAATCTGTTAGTCATGTGAGCGTCATATAATGATCATTCAATGATCAATTAATGGTTTTATTAAAACCTTTCACGGGTAGATTAGAGTTAACAATTTAAACTCGAATGATTAAAGTATGGTTGTAAATTATATTTAAGGGTTAAATTAGTGGCGGTTTAAACTTAATGGAGGAATATTATGGTTCTCTATATATTAACATGTCCTCCTATCGATCTTACTTCATTCTCCTTAAATCCATTCATTCCCTCACAAAACCTTTTTACTCACCTAGAATAAATTTTCTAGATAGGTCACAAGATCCACAACTGCCATGCAACATGCAAGCCAAATTGTTCTCTGGATCGAGAAAGGAAGTTCTTCACTGTAGTGCATGGAGGGGGCCCTCAGCAAGATATTCTGGCTCATTTCTAAAATAAATAAATAAATAAAATTGCCTGCCATGTTATCTTAAGAAGGCATAGCAAACCTACGCTTGTAATAACAGTCAGATGTCTTTCTTGCCAGACCAAGTCGGATCACATTCGGAATTCTCTGGTGGGGATAGCTCGGAACAAGATTATAACATTGTTGTATCGTATTTAATTGAGTAGATCAAGCGAACACAAATTTATGATTAGTAATGAATACTACTTTATAATCTTACATGATATGGAAAAAGGACAATGGGACATACTCGAGGGCACTGCTCATCTTCGGAGTGGGTACATAATATGGTAGTATCGAACGATCCGTGAGAAGTGTTGTCCCTCTTAGCACGACCCGCACGGTTTTATTCTTAAAGGAGTTTTTTTTTTGGGGGGAAATAATTGCTCATTCAGGGCCCTTGCTCTTTACCCAGTGGGATTAAAGAATGGTAACCATCATAATCCCATCCAAAAGACAAGTGTCTTGAGTTTGACACTTAACAAGGGCAACATCTGACTAGTCTTTGATTTGTTGGTTAGGATTGATTCGTAATCTCACTGCATTAAAAGGTCTATAAGAGATATTATCTATTTTGAGCGTGATTTATATGGTTTTATCATAAAAAAATCACTCTTGAATCTTGCGAATAAGTCAAGATCCTTATTCACGTGGGAATTTACAGTGAGACCTAGTTAGCAATCAGCTATGTTGATATATTAGTGGATGCTCGTAGGGAAGGGTCCGCCGGAGGTGATGGCTGGCACGGTCGCCGGTAAAATCACACTAAAAAATAAATACAAAAAAGGGTCCGTCGAGGCGGTTCGTGAGGGCCACGTATCTCCCGAGTAAAGAAAGATACACTACTGGATTAACACGAATGCTTAACCGCGAAGGCTGAATATCTGTCCGGGAAGAACTAGGGGATAGTGAAAACCTCAAAGGCTTATTATCGATTGACAGATGGTTTCTTCAGGAGCACAACGTGAACATCTTGAGAGAAAGTTAAAACAGGACTGTTGACCGACTTGGACTCCGATTCCAATGCCCAAGTCAAATCGCAATCGTGACGGAAGGGAGCTCTCAGGTCTTCAGTCCGAGGCTTATCGAACTCAAGCCTGGTCCTCCTCAGTCCGACTTTTCGTTCTTGTCTCGTTTCGCAACCGGGAAATCAATAACGAGGTGGAGTTCATCTGTTGGACCGTAGTACCTGGGCCTAGCCCATGGACCAAATCTGAAGATCCACTTTCGTCTCGTTTGGGCACTCGTATTACCGTGTCCTCGTCCCGGATGAAGTTTCTCGCCGGTTATGTGAGACAGCACTTAGCCGCGGCAGCTGCAGCACCAAGGAACGGAGGACTGAATCGCCGGTAGTCCTGTCCCCTGGTCTTCTTCTTCACCTTTATCTTCGAGGTGAATTCAAGCATGTCCCCATTTTCGTCTTCTTTTAGGCTCTTCACTTGATTGTTCCTTGAAGAAAAAGGTGGCCCTAGAATTGATTTGCTGCTTAGGATTGAGATTCTTCTCTGTGAAAAATACTGCATTATCCTAGGACCAGTACGAGCACCGTAGCAGATAAGGAAGGGTCCATCAGCTGAGAATTATCTGGTTTTTCTCATAGAACTTCGATTTGATATCTTATGCGGAGGAATTCTTTCTGCTCGACAAATTAGCAGGACGAGAACCGTGGTAATGGGGTTGTTTTACTTCGAATAGATATTGTAAAGCCGAGTTTGACTGTATATGGTTTGCTCATAGGCTGACGATCAGAGTTCGACCAGATTGGCTGCTGTTGGAGATTTTACATCCTTTCGTACTGATTGTATGACATAATGGCGTCCTAGTGTTTGAGATATTATTCGGAAGTCCTAAAGTGCTTCACTTTTTAGTTAAATTGCGTTGCGTCCATTTATTGCTTATACTATTATGGCCCGAGTTTCAATCGATGTGGAGCTTTCCTCTTTTTTCTTTGTCACTCCAGTCTTACTGCATTAGATTTGTGTTGTATGCTAGTTATGTTGTTCTAATATATTTATATTTTCTTGGTGTTGCTGTCGTATAACTGTACCTTCAGTTGAGTTTTTGTGGACATGAGTAACTTCAGTGATCAGCCACTGCCTCCTGGAGTTCAATCTTATACTCAATATTCATCTGTCCCATCTCCTCCCGTTCCCTTCTCTTCACATCCTCCTCACGTTGGCAATCCTCCACACCCTCACTTTCAGTGGTCGAACACCCAAACTTTCTACCAGCATGCCATGGCACCCTGGTACAACATTGGTCCACATACCCCTGTAGTGATGGGGCAGAACCCTGAGAACACTACTCTAAATGGAGGCATAACCCTCTGCGATGCTGCGAATCCATCTGAGGTTGCTTGTAAATTGGGAAGGGATGATTCTTCTAACCTACAAGATGCTATGGGCGCTGGAACAGATAATGCAGACCAAGTTGTGCATGATCATCAGCTCAATGCAAATAAGGGGGACACAGCAGATCCATCGCCTCCTAGTTTTGATAAGCATCAACTTCACGAACCGTGTAGAAAAACGGACCAATTTGATGCAAACAGTGGAGGAAACTGTCAATCAATTTCTTCTGATGTACATAAACTGCATAAACAAATTGATAGTGCTGCTGGCATATTGGCTTCCTCTGCTAACAAGTATATGGAAAATGCAAGTGACATTGAATGTGCTGCTCAAGATGCTGTACTGCGAGAACAAGTTTGTCCTTTTTTCCTGGAAAGGTTCTCTTCATGGTTTTCTTTTTATTTCATTTTTATGTTCTCTTAATATGATTGGTTTTTTTTCCAGGAGTTTGCAACACAGAGTGTTATACGAAATCAAAGGTCAGCATTTTTAATTTCTTTGTGAATATTATATAATAAACTAAATATGCCACTGAGTAGCCTTTTGCTGATTGTAGAGATGCAAGAGCTGCATGTGTAACTCCTCAAGATGGTGCAGACATCTTTTCTGAGCGTCGTGACCCTAGTTCTATAAAAGTGTGTGAAGTTGACATTTGCATTTTTTATTTCCACTTCCATTGAGAGTTTCTCCATGAAGAACAACACGGATTTTAATGTTCTTTTTTATTATGGCTTGCTGTCTATCTGAGCTTCCTCCCTCCCCCATCTTCCCGCAATTGTACAGGAGCATCTGTTAAGAATGGCGACAGAGCACCGAGCAGAGATTGCCTCAAAACGTGGGGTTCCTGCTATTCCTGATAAAGGTGAATGATCATTATATCTTTTGCACATTAGCGTGGCCAAAGTTTTGATTTGAACTATTGAAATATTTGGTCTCAGTAAGTATTATAATATGTTCCAGCATTTCTTCTTTACAGATTTATGTATCATATTTTTTATGTTGAAATTAAATATAAACAGATGGGACGACTCACTGATCATGAAATGATAATTAGGCTTCATATTTTATGAAAATAAAAGCATTAAAATAGTGTTGAAATACTTTGAAAATTTTGCTTGTTCTTATTGCAAGAAGAAGAAAGGTGACTATCCTACTAGTAGACAAATTTTTCGGAATGTTCTAGAGTTTGCTATGATGGCACAATTGTGATGATGTACTTGGAACAGATTCCGCTGCTGGAGAAATTCTGCCTTAAGTTAGTTGTGCTGTGGTTCTGAATAAAAGTTGGACCAAAGGAGATGGTAGCTAGTGGCTAAGTTAGTAAAGTGTCAGTGTTAGCGAAGTTAAAAAACCATGTCTAATGCTTGCTTTCTGCTCATTATTTTTGGTTCAGTTACCAATTTACTATTTCCATCAAATACAGGGATGCCAATCTGGATTTATACATCTTGATAAACCCTTGGTAATCGTAAAATGCCATGCGCAATTAAGGTTCATTAGGTTGTAATGTTTGTTATTGATGCACTGTACCATCAGTTATCTGGGATAGATTTTGATGTTCATATGGCTGAGGTGACCTTGGCCAAGAATGAAAGTAAATGCAAGACATGGTATCTAGTCACTATGGTCAATTGAGTTATTTGCTATAATAGTCTCATCTTTTTGTTTCTCTAGGTTTTTTCAAAGTGAAGTTGAATGTCAAAATTTATCCACCACACCCGCCCCCCCACCAAAAAAAACAAAAACCCAAACTTAGAAGTGGCGGTGGAATTGCTGAATCAATGCTTTTCTTTTATTCACTACTAAATCTCCAAAAGCAGAAGAGAGATATAGAGAGAGACAGCTGAATTCTTGTTGATCAGGTAACTTAGAGATTGGAAATGGATATGGTGTTCCTGGTGGAGGCGCTTACTACACTTCTCAGAGGCCTGAATCTAGTGCCCCAAGTAAGATACATTACCCTTGCTATTACTTCTTGTTTATATGAGAAAGATAAAGAATTCTTTTCTGATGAATCATGAAAATTTGGGGCTATAGAGAATTATTAAACTAGCCATCAGAAATCTAAGCTTATATAGAGAATTATTAAGCATTTTGTTCATTTGAAGTGTAGACTCTGAGCAGAAGCCTGCAGCTAAGGAGTTGCCGGAGTATCTTAAGCAAAAGCTGAAGGCTCGGGGTATACTGAGGGAAAATGTATCTAGCGGGCATCCTTTGAAAGCTGAACATGTATGTTGATGTTACTAATGCCTTTATCTTTCCTAAGTTTATTACTACTGCTAGGAACTATTACCTGATGAAGGTTATTTTCAGTGTTAAGAAAACTTATTTTGTTTTTCCAGTTTTATATGTCTATTTCCATATATGCATTTTGGATGTGTGACGTCTTCAGTTCTCTTTCTCTGAGCAAATTATTTTGTGACTGTTGACTATTTTGTTTTCTTTAAATTTGCAATTTTTAGGAGGGATTAGAGTTAGCTCAACAGCCTGAAGCAGGGAATTTGCCTTCTGGATGGGTATGTAACATTTGTTTCGTGTTCTTTTCCCTACTAGCTCATTTGTTATGACACTATTCTGAACTTAAATCTAAGAGCTTATGTTCACACTAGTTGATATAAGCTGAATGTTGGATGCAATTTTTCTCATTGATAAAACAGGAGGGAAAAAAATGAATTCAAGGTGGTTTGTGTTTTAGGCTCTTATAGGTGACTGTGTACTACAACATAGTGCTATATTGGTTAGCTTTTTTATGTGAAAGGCACCTTTGAAGCCATTACAAGTATGGCCAGACTTTGTTTTGTTATCTAGTGTATAATTTCTACTAAATTTTCAGAACTGGTATAGCTCATCCTAATAATGAGAAGCATTTTATAAAAATGTTAATTTAATTTCTTCTCATCTTAAATTATGGAAATCGAATACCTATTGCTAGGACATGGCTTCTCATATTCATGTGATTGAGATGGCTTCCATTAATGGAAGTGTCATTATGAGGATTTCTCTTCCAAATGTTCAATTTGCTCGTCCCTGTAGGTGGCGGCTAGAGATCCTGCCACAGGTTCTGGCTATTATTATAATGAAAGCACTGGAATGAGTCAGTGGGAAAGGCCTCAAGAAAAAGCTTCTGATGGTCAATCTCCAACATCTGCACGACTTCCTGAAAATTGGATTGAGGCACTGGATGAAACAACAGGTGCATACTTCATTAGACAAATTTGAGTTGCAAAATTAATGAGATTGAAATTTGGTGATTCCATAAATGTTCTTTTCCTACGTGCCTCCATTAGGTGCTTTGATGTGTAGTTTGTTTATCTGAATGAAAGCTTAATTTACACTGATCTACATCAATTTCCATTTCAAATCTCCCAGTATTTATGCTATTGCTTCTCATATTACAGGTCACAAATATTACTACAATAAAGTGACTCAAGTATCACAGTGGGAGTACCCTGGTTTGTCCCAGAAAGTTGCCTGTCAAAGTAGTGGAAGCTTTGATTCGCAAAATGAATCTAATGCGAATAGTGGTGAACAGTCACCTCGAATGAATAGGTGTATAGGATGTGGTGGTTGGGGTTTAGGTCTTGTGCAGGCTTGGGGTTACTGTAATCACTGTACTCGGTAAGGTTTACTTATATTATATGTACAATTTTGATACTTGGTGACTAAAATTTTCATCTGAAACTAATTTCTAAACCTTTTTTTTGGCTTGTGAAATATGTTGGGTGCAGAGTTCTCAATCTTCCTCAGAGCCAGTACTTGTCTGCCAATTTAGATAATAAGCAATTTGGTAGCAGACCTCAAAGCAAAGATGATCATGAGAAAAGGACTCCCAACCAAAGGTACCTCTTCCTCACTTGTAGGTTTCCATGTAATGAACCCTCTACCCTCTACCTAAAATTAGATTTGATTTCAGTGTCCTGTTCAGGTTTAATACAGCTTTCATATCTTTTCATTGGTTAACCCCAGCCTCCAGATTTGAATTAGCAGCAACACTACTATATTGTTATGCAACACATAAATTAAGCTACATGGTTTGTCATTGGAGGAAAGATTTTATGGAAAACTATTTGCGAGTAACAAATAACAACTTGCTGACTAATAGCAAATTAGCAACTTTTTGGAGCATTACTAATTCAACATGATTATTCCAAAATTTAATTGGAACTATGGAGCTGTTCACTTTATAATGGTTGTTGAAAATGTTGTACTGAAGTAAACAAACTCCTTTTGCCTTCCATTGTTGTAGGTCTAATTCAAAACCTCCTATGGGGAGGGGAAATAAAAGAGACAGCAGGAAACGAGTCTATTCAGAGGATGATGAGCTGGATCCTATGGACCCCAGTTCTTATTCAGATGCTCCCCGTGGAGGCTGGTATGTCTTACTCTACAAAATTGAAGTAACCTCCATGGCACAGACAAAAATCATTGGAAAGTATTGAATGCTTCTTCTGGAGTGCCATATATGACATTGAAAGTTAATGTGGACTACTTTTGTAGAAAGCATTTTTTGAGTTCCTTTGTACTGAGACACATGGGTATCATGTTTCTTTGCTTGAAATTGCGAAGGATCATGTCTGCTATGATAAATGAGGCTCTTGGGTTGGTCAATAAGAAGCCTCACAGGCTTTTGACAGTTGTTAAAAGTGCTGAATTTATCATCTCATTCATACACATGGTGTTTCCCTTGAATCCACATCATTGAGCTCAATTCTTGCCTGTTAACTCACAGGGTTGTAGGGCTGAAAGGAGTACAACCACGGGCAGCAGACACCACAGCTACGGTAACTTTGATAAACCTTGATACACACTTATACATGCCATGGATGCACTGTGAAAGTGAAGTTGAAAATGGGAGAAAAAATTTAGAATTTCATTAACTAATCTGGAAGTCAATTTATAGCTTACATCCTATTTTCCTGATAATTGATGGGTAGCCTACTTGGTGCTCCTGTGAGAGGCACCCGGATGATGGAATTGAGCAACTGTACCACCCTGATAAGCAAATACTGCCACCCTTAATTAGCTGAAATGTCATTGTTTCTAGATTGCCTCCACTCACGTTGGATCCGACATTTGATCGGTTCTTTTCCATTTCAATCTCTACCCAATCTTTGTTGCCCCAGTTTTCACCATTGCTGGTATTTGGTTTTGTTTCCAACTTGACAAGATGCAAGTCTCAGTTTAGTAAGTTGAATATGAAAAGCAAAACGGGATACTTTTAGCTATGATTGGTTGAGACCACGACAAGATTCATGTTTAGCCTCTCTGTTAGACCTACCTAGGAGCGGTAATTTTGTAATGTTCGGTCGTCCTAGGTAACTTTGTATCTTCCTGTAGATAATAAGATTGAGTGCTGTATTTGTTTTGTGAATTTCAGGGCCCTTTGTTCCAACAACGGCCGTATCCCTCTCCTGGAGCTGTCCTGCGAAAAAATGCCGAAATCGCTTCACAGAGCAAGAAGTCGAACTTGACCTCTCGTTATGCTCCTATAACCAAGAAAGGTGATGGAAGTGACGGGCTTGGTGATGCTGACTGAGCTGGCATGGCTTGTCACTCCCACGAAGCGCAAATCGATATAAAGCCCTTTGCCTGACCCAGTTTGAGCTTACTGCTGCATCCAGAACGAAATAGTGTGAAAACATTTTGTATAAGAAGCCTGCAATCTCTGTGAGCTCGAGCATGCTGGTAAACGATGTGTTCTTCATCCTGTCCGATATAGAAGGTATATGTCCACTTTGGAAATATGAATGGATGGATCATTATACATGCTCGGGTGAGGGCTGCCTGATTTTGCTTGAAAGATGTGGGCCCTATTCAGTAGTAGATCACGGGACCCTGTCACCGGCGCGTGTCACGTTAGAGGACTCTGGTTTCCGGTTCTGATTTCAGCATACACGGCATCCGGGACCATACATTAAACAGTTTCATAATTTTTTTCGTTCTGACTATTCATATGCCATTTGAACCATCGCACTCCTAACTCGGCGAATTTTATTTGCATAATAATTATGCATATTTATTTGTTTATCAAGGTCACAATGCTTAAATTATCCAAATAATCTGGAGACTCCCTTAATAAAAAACTAACTGGTGAATGAAATTCACTAAACTCTAGTATACAAAATTATGGTAGTTATTAATAGTTAAATAAGGAAAAAAATACATATATATATATATATATTGAATCGATTCCAATAGGATATGTGGAACATGTGACATGATTTAATCGTACTTCCTCGTCCTACGTGGTGATTAGATATGATCGTAAAAAAATTTCTTTCTAAAAAAACACCAGTTTATGAATGTCATCCATACTCGCTTCCCATTTGGAGTCTCCAATTTCTCCATCCTCCTCAGAGAAGTATGAACTAGCAATTTCGGAAGCTTCCCATTCCATGAATGGTTCAATGCAAATACTGCGGTGGGGGCACTTCGCCTTTTGATTGTTGTTACCAAAGGTTACATGCATTTACACTAGAGCAAATTCTTATCGCATCATATCTCTCTCAGGAGAAGCTAGCTAAGCAAAATTACTCCGGCTAAGGCCTTTTTATATGTGAACTATATAATATATAGAGACTATTGAAATATGACTAATCTAGACTCGATTTAAAAAACTCCTTCTATACGAATCCTTTCTACCCACGGGACTCGAAGTCAAGATCCTAATTAAAAGGAGGTTGTCTCCTGTCTACCGCAGCTCCTCGAATGGTACTCGTTCCTGTCTTATTTGTTTATTTATTTATTTGTTCTTTCTGATAATTGGTGCTTGTTCCTATGACGTGATGTAACACGGCGTCGAGAGAGTCGCAAAAATCTTAAGACGGTCATTATTTTGTAATAAAGTGTCGAGGAATCACAAGTGAGATTGTCATAATTGCACGTTCTCGGGGTTATTTGGAGAGAAGATACCTGAAAGAAAGATAGAGTTGCCCATGTCCTAGGAGTTAGCACGACCTTGATTTCCCCCAGAAAAGTCTGGATGTGATTGTGGGTCGGAACTTGGATCGAGGATCGATTCCTGTAGAAGGGACATGGATTGGGAAGGAAATAAATGATTTTCAGGTTTCAGTGAAGAAATTAGGGACTTGGGTGTTTTGCATTTTTGTTGGTTTAAATGTTGCAAAATTGTGTTGTTTAGGAGAGAATCAGACGGCATCATGCCGAGGCAGAGGCTGTAATATTCTCGTTCATGTTCTCAGACTTTTGCCTGCTATTCGTTTCTTCGTTAGAGCCTGGTGATCCTTGACAAAAGCATATGGAGGCTATGCATAATGGTTTTTAGCTTTTCTTGTCTTGCTATGTTTCTATACCTATGGAGGGAGTCGCATTTTCACTGCATGTGTGCAGGCGATTGAATGAATGCTCAGCGAAATTTCAGCTGCTGCTAAAATTGAACCGGGCAATGAAGGCGAAGAATTTCAGCGTTGTTTTGCATAAGGATCGGGGAGGAAGGCATTACCGGAACTAGGTCTATCTGGGTTCGTTTCTCTGTATCAAAATCTTGATTGAAGACAGCTGAACCAATGCAAAATGCTACACTGACGAGCAATATGGTGATCGAAAAATAGCTGAACTGAACCAATAGAAATGCTACACTGTCAAACTTCTCTATGTGCATAAGGGATATGGAAGTTGGCTAACCGAAGGATTTGTAACAGTTTACCAATACTTAGACAAGAGGATATATTCAGTCTCGATCTCTTTGCCCTGTTCCACGCTGTTGCTTTTTGATAGGAAGTATTTTTTTTCACGTAACAGGCTTGTGTCGTTGCATCAAGTAGTTACCATCTCATTCAGCCTCGGTTTCTCTTTTCTTATGCGTGGATGATCCAACATATGAGGTCTCCATTGCCGCTAGCGAAACAAAAGTGGGAAAATCTATTGACTCCGGTAACACAAACACAGTCCAGATATATCATCTCTGAGAGTCTGCGACATCGACCTTTAGGATTTTACAAGCTCTGAGGTTTGAAAAACAGAAGCCCCCTTATGTCTGAGAAAAATAACATTGATCCAATGCTTTCGAGTTACATTTCATAGGGAATACGCTTGTACAGTTCGGAGGGCAGCCTCGGAGTTGGCACCGCTTGCAAAGGAGATCTCATGTATGTGACTAGCCCGGGGTTTTCGGACAGGTCCATCTCCTCTGGCTTCATCCCCGCCGGAGGACTCCAGACAAAGTGATGCAGCAGATGACCCAGCATGGAGGTCACCAAGTTAATCCCGAGCTGCGCCCCAGGGCACACCCTCCGGCCGGCTCCGAATGGGAGGAGCCTGAAGTCGTGGCCCTTCATGTCGACATCCTCCTCGAGGAACCTCTCGGGTCGGAACTCCAGCGGGTTCTTCCACACAGCGGGATCTCGGGCGACGGCCCATACGTTCACATGGACATTGGATCCCTTGGGAATGTCATAACCGCCGATCTTGACGTTGGCATTGGCTCGGTGGGGAAGCATCAGCGGCGTCGGTGGGTGCAGCCGGAGTGCCTCCTTGGCGATGCACTGCAGATAAGGGAGGCTCGAGAAGTCGGCCTCAGTCATGACCCTCTCGAACCCAATCACCTGATCGAGCTCCTCCTGGGCCTTTTGCTGCACCCTCGGGTTCCTGATCAGCTCGGCCATCGCCCACTCCACCGAGATGGCCGTAGTATCCATTCCTGCCGTGATCATGTCCTGCATAAATTCGAATGTGACATCATGTCAGCCTCATAATAGTAAGATTTATAAGGAAATTAAATATGACATATTTTTAAGTAAACACAGCTACCATCCTTATGGGCCTGCCAATAAACTTAATATTCAGGACCAATTAATTTATACCTTGCCTAACTGGAGTAAAGAAAGGAAAAAAATACCCAGCTCTTGAAGTTGATATTAATCCCAGCTCGTGGGCCCACCAACAAATTCAATTCAATTTCGAGCGAAAATCTTTCGAACCACCAACAAATTCAATTCAATTAATCTTTGGACTAATCCTCTGATGTGCAGATAGACACTCTGAAAGAGTTAACCGTACCCAGAGGAGGCCAATAATGGTGTCCTCGCTGAGATCGTACTTGTCCTTGAGGGTGAGCAGGGCGTCAACGAAATGCTGCTTGGCGCCGCCGCTCTTCTGTCTTGCGAGGGTGTGCTCCTCCATGATGGCTCGGGTAAGCCGGTCCCGGCGGGCCCCGTGCTTGGCGAACGCCTCTTCCTCCAGCGGGAACAACCACCGCAGCCACGGTATGTGCTCTGCCATGGCGAGGGAGGCGCCGAGCTTGAGCCCGTTGGCGACGATAGCCTTAAACTCGAGACCCTGCTCGTCCATCACCCCTTCCGTGTTCACGAACCTCTTCCCGAACGCGAGCCTCGTTATGTTGTTGAATGCCACTGCCCCCAAGTACTTCTTCACCAGCAAGCCGTTGCCTAAAGTTTCTGCATTCAAATTGCAATAAATAAGAATTATTTCTAAAAATTAGGTGACACTTGATCATAACAATTGTTTGTGCACATATCTATTTGTTTACTATAAAATAAATAAATATAAAGTTGAAATAAAATAGGTGAAAAAAAAATAAAAGAGTATATGAAAAATTGTTATTAAAAATTGAATACAATAATTTTTAATTTCAAATTAGGATAACACATACTTATCCTCCGCTCATTTTCTTTTTCAATTTAGGCAGGATGATGACGGTGATGAGTGGTGACCGTCCAACCACCACCACATTTGGTCACAATTGAATTGGTACACCCCAAAAAATGGTTACTTGCTATACCCCACCTCCACGCGTCAATAGAGAGTTCAATCTTTAATTCCATGGCATTTCCAGAAAAAGCTAGAGCACATAATAAAATATCGAGAAACATCGCGCACCGTGTGGATCCAAACCGTACATTCTTTCCTAGCACTGTCTGAATGGTGTCATACATCATTATTGAGACCTGGTTGATTAGACCCGTCAAATCGAGAACATCGCACGAAAAAAAATTATTGGGGGTTTCGGAATAACAACATACTGGGTTGTGTGGCCACGAAATAAAGAGATAATATTTAAAGAGAAATTTTGAAAAAAAATATTAATGATATGTGAATGATTATATTTTAATATTTTTTAAATTAATAAAAAATTTATATTAATTAACCAATTACATTACATAGGAATAAATTATAAAATTATTTAAATTTATTTTTTAAGATAATTATTTTATCTAATTTATACCGTATTAAAGTTTTTAGGTTAATGGAGGTGGTGGGCTATGCCTGGACGGTATGAATTATTCGAGCTGGCTTGAATTGACAGCCGTTTATTCAAATCAAACACGTTTCGACAGCTGTTGGTGACTGTGAATCAAATTGATTCCACACGAATGTAGACAGATCACGAGATAACTTGTCTGATCAAATCGGTGAAGTTATTGCCCGTTACTGTCTTTGGCTATCATAAGACAAAAAGAACATGCCAAAATGTTCTTCCTATATATAAACATATTATCAAATTAATATTATATAATATTTATAAGTTCAATAAATGTTTCTACCAGATTTATTGGCTAGATTATATCTATTTTATTTTTAAAATTTATTTTTCATTTATAAGGTTCCGAGTATAAGATTTTATTTTAAAAAATACCGAATTATTGAATAGCTTATTTTTCATGTACAATGATCATTAATTATCATAGCCATGATCATCTTTCGGCAGTGTGCTGCCAACCGTTTTGTAGTTGACAGTCAATAGAAGACAGGGGGCACACCCAACTCCCCACCTACTTTTTTGTCAATGCAAAATTTTATTGGAGGGACATATAAATGGCCAGAAGTCTTCCCTTATCCTAAGGTTGGCGCATATAGTATGAAATTAGCCAAGTTTGAGTTAAACTTTGGTAAGTATACATAATTTAATAAGATATAATTAGTTTTATATAATTAAATATATTAACATGTTTGGCTTATTTAACCGTCTGTACAATCACCTGAAACCTTTCCTTTACAAATTTTATCCCTTCTTTTCCTCGGCAAAGAATTAAAAGAAATTCTGAATAACCAACGAATGTGTACTACTCAAACATAGGGGCGATCGGGGATATATAAAGAACTTCTAGAAGCTAGTGAGATCGACCATTTGCTCATAAGCAAAATATCGGATGATCTTCCCACCAAGAGAAAATTGTCGACTGGTAAAGCCATAAGCTTAATTAATTATAATGTGTGGATGATCATATAATTTTATTTTCAGAATCTATATGTTGTCCTTGTTTTCAATGTAATAGGTTTGACGAACGGCGAAAGCGTTACAATCAAATTCATGTCGGAAGATTTTATCCTTAATGGAGAAGATTAAAAGAAGATGAGGATCGCAGAGGAACCTACCGGGATTGGTGCAGTCCTTGAAGATGGACTCGACCATGGCGGTGATCTCGTCTTCCCTTATAGGCCTGAGAGCTTCCAGCCTCTTCGGGGAGAAGAGCTCCAGGGTGCAGACTTTTCTCACCTTGACGTAGTGCGGTCCGTAGTCCGCCCATATAAGGTCCTGCCCGTCCCGGCTAAACTTGGCGGCCGATCGGCTCCTGTGCCGGTCGGCCAGTTGCTGGTCCTTCTCCTTCAGCACCTCCTTGGCCAGCTCCGAGTTCGAGACGATCACGTTCAGGGTCGACCCGAACCACACCGAGATGATCGGGCCGTAGACCCGGGACCACTCGTCGTAGCACCGGAACCTCACGGGCTTCACGTCGTACAGGTTCCCGACGAGAGGCCACGCTCGAGGCCCCGGTGGCAGCCTGAACCTGAGCCGCTGGTAGAGCAGGAATGCGATGGGGAACACGAGGAAGAGGAGGATCATCACGGGGAAAGCCATGGTTGGGAAGAAGAAAGAGCTTCAAGGGTGTGAACCCAAAGGAATAGGTAGGAGGGATGCTGATATATATCTGTACTTTAAAGGAGAGGGGGAGTTGGTGAGGTGGTTGAATGTATAATGCTATATGTGTAAATACCCTCCCACCTCGGTATAAATTGAATTTGATATTTTTTTTCACTTTAACTAAGATTTTAAGCTTAAAAATTAAAAATAAAGAAAATTTTAATATTTGATAAGGATTAATTAACTCAAAATTATTAAGAAATTATAGATTTTTTTATTATCATAAATATTGAATGGTATACGAACATATTGTGTTTTTTTCTGGCTAATTATTTTGTGGAAGGATTCTTATTGGGTGGAATTACATATATTTAAATGTGTGGATCTATTTCTATGCATAGTAAACGTCGCCCGGTAAATCATGTGTGGTTGGCCTCATGTTCCATGTGGGATGAATGAGTTCAACGTGATTTCGACATATTTGTCTGGAGGACTCGACTTGCACATGACACACGTTCAGAAGGAGATTCACTCGAGAAAGGCTTAGGGATTTGATTAACACAATAGGATATACGGAAAATGATAAATAGATTATTATTAAATTTAGATCATTTAACTAAAAAGATATGTCAAGTTTTTAGTAATCTTATAGAAAATTAAATTCATTAACTAATCTAAAAATTACAATGCGTTAATGGCATTATCTAATTATTAATTAACTGATATGCTTCTAATTTTTTTTATATTAATTTCCCCATTTAAAAAGTTAATATTTCCGGCACATTCATTTTATCCAAAGAGGACAAGGAAAAGTAAGACACTTTGGAGGGGCCGACTGGTGGCCAACCGCAGCAGCCCTCCAACCTAGCAAAAGTAATAATCAGTAAAGAGGCCACAGGCCGAGTCACGGGCCACGTCATATTCAAGGATGGACTTGTCCGCCGCCCTCTACGGCGCAAATCAAGGTGGCGCGTGGTAGGACGGCACCCTGGTCTCCGGTGGTTAGTGGGTGAGAACGGACCCGGTCTAATTAAGGGGAAAAGGAAACACATTAGAAAAAGGGATTGTGGAGAAGGAGAGACAGGAGGGGAATCAAAGGTTGGTGAAGCCGGAGTTGGTGGCATGGCATTTTCATTCCTATTGTCAGCCCACGGGAAATCCCCATTCCTCCCTGGAAAAAGACGACAGATCGAATCAAACATGTCAAGACCTTCAAGGCTGGGGCTGGCACAATAACATTATCAACATGTAATATGACAAATGAGCTAACTGGTGTTAGTGGCCCGAACAACTGGTGTGTGTGCTGCCAATTAGAGCAAAAATTACTGGATATTTTCTCATCTCATTATTGTGAGGAAGATAATCTAAGGCTTTTCTCTGGCACTTGGAAAAAGGGCACCCTGTGGAGACATCTAAAGGTTGGTATGCGTAAGAATTCTTCTACCATTTTTCTCCTTGAAACTGTCGAGAATAAAATCCTATATAGTAGGGTTGATAAAGAAAAATATTAAAATATAAGAAAATTAAATAATGTCAGGTTCATGTTTTTATATAGATTTAACCCCCACTTCTTATGAGCTTGGTAACAAATTTACGGAAATGAAAATTTTATGTGAATTGTTTCCCGAACGTCGAGGTTCATGTATACACATGCCAAAATCCTTTTTAAACGTGGAATAAGCTAGAGAACTTCTGGATCGCCATTCGTAGCTAGAGCTCGCGGGGGAAATTAGTCGGATCTAGAATACACATCAACACGACACTTGAAGGCCGAACTTCAAGCACAAGCAAAGTGATTGAAGCGAGCAATGATGGTGCAGATATGGATGCCATCAGTTTCATCATTCTCTCAGTGGAATGGCATTGATGTGGGCATGTCCGGAGGTTGTTAAAAATAGTTTATAATTGATACAAGTGAATTGATATGATTTGATATATATTTTTTTAAAATTTTAAATTCAATAAATTGAGAAAATTTATATTAGAAAAAATTTACTCCTTAAATGACCAACTCAAATTGAATTTAGGCTAGTTATGCCACAATAAACCTCTGGATAGCATAGGACTAAATTTTTTTTAAAAAAAAGTTCAAATATTTCACCACGAAAACCCTAGAAATGGCCATTCCTTCTATCAGCCGTAACAAGAAATGAGTGTTTGCAGTCACAGCTGCTCTAACCGTCGAGTGGTGGGTGCTGATAGAAGGATACCGAACCGAATGTTGTCGAAAGAGGACCGCTCACTTTATGTGAAGTTAAAGTGTTCCGGAGACAATTAATTTCTCATACAATCTCCCGAAATCAAATGATTATGACTTGTGAGGCTTAAGATTACTTATTTTAAGTATAGAACAACAACATATTAATATGTTTGAGAAGATCATGTCGAATTCATCACAACACATAATTTAAAAAAAATTCAAGGTAAACAACTCGTTGTCCTCAAACAATCTGCTTTGGTACCGTGGTTGGACGCTGAGAGTGGTGGCCGGCGGTGGCGGTCGGCGGGTGGTGATGATGGTGGTGGAGGAGTTGGGGTCTTGGCCCCAGCTGGGGTTGGTGGGGGTTGGTGAGATGTAGAAATTTGTTCCTGTTCTTTTCTTTAGAAATGTTATGCATATATATATATATATATATAATTGTGTCCAATTTTTTGTGGGCAACTTTCAGTGGGTGGGTTTGTTGAGTCTGACAAGGCAATTTTCATGGCAACAATCAAAACAGTAGGCTTTTTTTCGGGTAGCCTAACTTTACTCACCACAACAATCATTATCATCTTCTCATCTTTATATATATGCATACATATATATATATTATCTCTCAAAATTTAAGATTGAGAAATTTAATTAGGGCAGATTTTTGTAGGTCTATACTGAGTGGTTTCATAATAATTTTTTTTCAATTTTGTGTTCTCTTTATTTATAAATTAAAATTCAAAATTCTACTTAAAAAGGAGGATATATTGAATCATATTAAGTTGATCTTTGACTTGTTCTCCATTCCGCGACAATCGCCAGGCCAAATTGCTAAATGGTTATCACTGGAGGGCTGATATCTCGGTGTGGGGACTGAGGTCTGGAATGGTTGTTCGTGTTGGTTTGGTGATGAGTCGGCCTAGACCTAGGAGCGGACCAGGCCGGTTGGTCTGATTCATGTCAACTTGAAATTTTTTTCGTGAAATAATTTCAATCACTCGGACTTTCAGAAACGCTAGTCAGCAGGACTTAGCACTAATAAGTCATATGCCACGACTCAATAGTTGAGTGCGCGTAGTGCCAAGGTTGGCGAGTCAGTTGAGTCAAAGTCGCCTTGAATTTAAGTAAACTAGATTAGCCGCCTCGCCTATGCGAGGAATTGTAGGGTATAAGTAAAAAGCCAAAAGCCAAAAAATAGAAAAAAATCAGTCAAAATTGATATAAAAAATTGATTTTTTTCTGTATAAAATTGTGTAATCTGTTAAATGAAAAACAACCACTCGAAAAAGACGTGTTTGATACGAAAACGTAAACCGATCCTCAAATCATTTTCAAGCCGCCTATTCCTTCTTCCTGCTTGAATGGCGAGGCTCTCCTTGGCTCTTGGCAGCAAAAGACTAAACTACTTACGGAAATCTAAAAGTAAATGGTAGAGATATAATATGAGTAGTTCCGCCTAATTTAAAATGGGTATACAATTATTTGGTTCAATTAATGGGCCGGTTTAATTACATGTCACAATTTATGAAATCATGAATTAGTTCGGAATCGGATCTAAGTGAGCTAATTTGAACTGCAGTTTTTTTTTGAATTATTTAAAATGAATATAATTTTAAAAATAACTTATATTCATATATTTTACGTATAATCCTAACCTATAAATTTACTATTTATTTTATTTATAAAAATAAAAAGTCATATTTTTTAAATAAATATTAAAATTTCACTTAGGATTTCTAATAGTTCAGCTTAGTTTGTGACGTCTTAGGCTGGTTTTGTAATGGTTCTGGAGTGGTTACAGTTCTAGGTTGGTTCCAACTCAATGGTTTATTTTTTGGACATGACTTGTAACTGTTCTTTAGTTTAGTAAAATCTGTTACGTGTCGATTTTGGGGAGATTCGAGCTGATTTTAGGTTAAACTGGCCTGTTTTAGATATCTAATAAAGGATGCATAGAGGTGGCAGAATTTGACACAACCGAAAAATACGGATTAGAAACGGCACGAAAAAATCATCTCAGCGTGAAAGTATAAAAATAAATTTTAAAATAAAAAGAAAATTATGAAAAATTTTAAAAAATAATTATTTTTGTAATTCGTATTAAATTAGAGTACCCGAAGCAAGAAAAATTCGCACTCGGATCCAGATTTTCTAGCCACCTAAGATGCACTGCCCAAAAACTCCATGACCACTCGAATTGCCGATTTTAAGGGTGCATGTATGCTGATAGGGATAGGTATATGGCCTGAGTATGCTATGCTTCCCTTTTCTCTCTTTAATAGAATTACGATATTCTTTTACTTTGAACTTAGTTTTTTTTTCCCCCTTTCATAAAGTGAACTAAATTGTAATTTGTACTTGCCTAGGGAGATTATGAATCTTATCTCGGTTTCTTAATTTTGTGTTCCTTTTAATTGCACATCTTGGTTTAATTGAATGCTGCTTATATTTTCAACGCTTTCTGATTGAACGGCTGCCAATTAGAATGATTGAGATGCTGTGCAGTCCAGCTATCAATCCAGATACCAACGGAACTCCAGTAGCGAACTAGTACGACCGGATCAGAGTTTAGCCTCGGTCCTGAGCCCATGCGAAAGGGCTTTAGGGCCTTCAGAAGGTATGGTGGGGGGAGGGGGGAGTTCATGATGCCATCTGTGAAAAATGAGCAAATCATGCGCGAAGGACAGGTGGGTCAGACGAAGTTTCTCGCACCTTCAAGAGTTCTAGTGATAACTTGTCTCGATAGGAAAGCACATTCCCATTGCATCAAAAGGTGCTCTAGGATAATAGTTGTTAATCGACAAAGTGTGAGAAGAGACTTTGAATCGGATTATGAATAGAAAAGGCGAAGTCATAAATCCTATGCGCACTCGTCCCTCGGTTGTTTATCTTGCTTGCATTCTTAGTATTTTTAGTTCTCTTCGGTGCTTTTGCTACTACTTCTCAATTTTGGATTTTTTCGGTTTAGAATAACCATAATTTTTAAACTCAGACCGGACCGAAAACCGGTATAAGCATGATAGGTTCATGGGTCAAACCAAAGGTTCAATGAATTGGATATCATATTTAATAAATAATATTAATAATATAATAATACTAATAAATTTACATATTATCATAATTTAAATATAATTTATAGTAAAAACTATTAATATAATCATTATATTAAATAAAAATTTAATATAAAATATGAATATAAGTATAGTAAAATAAAATAGGTACATTATAATAGGTTTTTATTTTGTTTTAGATTTTAAGTCAGCCGATTTTCTATCGGTTCAATTGGATTCACTAGTCAGATCGAAAATCGATCGGTTCAACCGAAGTTGACTTCATTGAAAATGCAATTAGGTATTTTATAAGAACTGGACCGAGTGGATGGCTGCTTCCCAATTGAACCAGCTAACTCGGTCTAATTTTTTAAACTAAGGAAATAACTGATAGTCTGGAGCTCAATAATGATCCTTTTATAAGTTCTATACTCACACTTTATTAACTGTGTTATATGTATACTCGCGCGCTTTTTTTCATATTTTTTCACGATTCCTTGAAACTCTAAAATGTTGCAAATAATTCTAATAAGAAATTTATGAAAATTTTTAAGACACTAATTTTTTTTACCTTTTAGTAATTAGAGAATTTAACGTGATAATTTTAATATTTGCAAAGAGTAAATTGATCATATGCATTGTCCCTTAATTTAAATGAACGGCAGATTAGGTATTCAAACAATTGATGTTAATGCATTAATTAACCATTTGATTACATAATATAATTAACTATTACTCGTGGTATATGATAGAAAAATACTTTTTAATATCTCAACCTGTAAATATCTTATAATCTGTATGAATTTTTCTATAATGAACTCATTATGTACTTACTGAGCATAAAAACAATTACCATGATCTCCACCTTTTATTGATACAGACCCTCTATTGTTCAATTTGAGAATAGACATTACCAATATCTTACCATAGAATCTACATCTGTTAAAATGTTTTTCCTTGTTATATGGATGTAAATAGACTTGGCAATTTAGGCCAGCCCAATGGTTATTGGCCATGCTGGCACATTTTTTAGACTACTAATTTTTGCCACCTCCACCTAAGAGGACATGGGAGGCGATTCGGGATTAGGATGTCCAGCGGGTGACTTGGTCTCCGGGCCACATTCCGAAAGGTTCCTTCGTATGTTTGGCTTACTTGTTCGAGTAGAACGAACACGAAGGATAGCCTGCCAAGGTGGAGGATCTCCTTGCCGACCGATCCATGTGAATATTGCAGCCAGGTCGGAGTCGCGCGATCGTATATTTTTCTCTTGCTCTGTGACAGCAGAGGTTTGGGTGAGAGTTCTTCATAGCATGCCTACTTTGCCGCCCCTTGATGATTGGGCTGATGTCAAAATAAATTTACATCTACACCTGCCAAAAAGGTGCATGCCCTGAAAGTACGGTCCAAGTATAATACAAAAAAAATTGTACTTAAGTTAATAATCTTCATGCTATTAGAGATATGGGCTGTGGCATGAAAAAATCATAACAATTTAAAAGTATGAGAAAAAAATTATATTTATAATAAAAAAATTATGATAAAAATTTTAAATAATTAATTATATTTTAATATATTTTTTTAAAATTAATATAATATTTAGGTTAATTAGTCAATTATGTTATATAAACATTTATTTTAAAATATTGAGAATTATAAATTATTTTTTATTTGATTTAGGCCGAATTAGACTATTTGAAGTATAAAATATTTATGGCCAAATCTATATTTTTGGACTAACAAAAATGGTGGTTGAGTTAAGGGAGATGGGATTCGAGTACCCTGCATTTTTCATGATACCCATTTTTCGTGCTTGGACCCTATCCATAATCTGTGTTGGGTTTATTCAATGTTTTTTTTTCTTCATTGGACTATTAATAAATAAATGACTTTATTATAAAATTTGATAAATTTGCTGATTCAGCGTAATTATTACATCATGATCTTGTATATTATAGTTAACTCTAAGTAGATTTATATACCATTAATTTTTTTATTAAGGCTCTAGATTATTTGGATACTTAAATATGATAAACTCAACAAATGTGCATAATAATTATGTTAAACATAAATCATCGAATCAAGAATACGAAGATTAAAAGGACACATGCATTGGAGTCCAAAATTGGATAAATTACGGACTATAATAGAATTTAATCTCACAATATTGCTTTTGACATCTGATTCCAGGTACCCCTATGGGCTGGATTCAGCATTGCAACAGCAACAGGAACCGATCGCATATTTACGTGTCAATTTTCCGTTGGCTGCATCAACTTTTTTATTTAGCAAAATTAACGTAGGACTATATGTCAGACTAAATAATAGTTGAGGGATGATTTTGATGGAAAAATAAATTCAGATACTCAAGTATTGACTCTTTACGAACATAAGGACTAATCTATTAGTTTACTCATATGCATAATTGTTATATCCAACTTAAGCTAATCAAGTAAGCAGTATAATAGTGCAGATGGCACGATAATTAAGATACGGAACAATGTACGTATGGTTGATCACATGAAACAATTTTCCCTTATATTTCATAATCTGTTGCCAGATACTCTTGCAAAAGTATCAAAACAGTTACCTGTAGACGTTGCTGTAATCAAATTGGCTCTCCTCGCATTTGCCTTCCAATTAAGATATTTTATGACGTACTTTTATATCATATCATATATTATCATGGTATAATTGTCTAGTAAAAAAATTGAGAAGTGTTAACTTTTTTTATTACAAAATATTAATAAACCCTAAAAAAACTATTAGATATAAGAAGGAAATAAGGATATATTGACATTTAAAATGTTATATGAAACACCTTCTTCTTCCGGCCACACTATGACATATGTTGGCATTCATATGATGTCATTTCACCACTTTGTATTTTAATCTATTCGTTTCTTTTTTTTTACCAATTTATTATTTATTTCTTTAACTACATTGAAGTTAAATTAAACTTTTCTTTTCAAGCTCAAATTACAACCTCTCCGACTAAAATCGAATTGTACTTCTCTTCTTACAACTGGAAATATTTCTCCCAAAGGGAATGATTAATTTGAGTCCTTTGTGGTAATAATATGGTGCCAATGTAGCACTAACATGATTAACATATTTTCTTCTAAGCATGTGAATGAATTAAAATTACTAATAAAATGGGAAGATTGTTTGAAGTGTTAAGTTTTATTAATAGGTTAAAAGTACTGCGAATTTAAACATAGGGTTAAAATGATATTTTACTCTATTAGAATTTACTAATACATTTATCTTATTAGAATTTAATAGATTATATTTATTTTAGGATATTTTTCATTATTATTTTACCATTGGACCAAACTGGCTGGTTGAACCAGTCTGACCAAAACCGCAGTCATGTACCCGGTCCTGTCCATGAGTTGCTCCATCTGCACATCAATCTCAGTTTGACCTCTCACAACCGCCCAGCTTTAAAAAAAAGCCATGAACCCATAATAATCGTACAGAAAATCGGTTCCCAAAAAGTCTTTAAAAAATCGAAGCTTAATTCATGAAGTAGAACAGGAGAAGAGAGACAGGGGGCGTGGGCGTGGCACCAGACTTGTCAATGGCTGGCACGAGCAATGTCCCCTTCGACCTAATCCCCTCTTCCTTCTAGCCGAGTAGGATGATGCCATTCACAGGTGTTAATTGGGTAAAATGCACATTTTTACATACTGTTCAACCATTGATCTTCAATTTTTCTTGAATTTTAGTTGCTTTTGGTGTTTAATTTTCTTGAATCTTATTTATCTTAGTTATGCTTGTAATCTATCGCATTGAAATTGAATTAGATTTGAATTTTTGGAGTAATGCTTTCTCATGAGTTCAATTGATGTAGGTTTTAAGTGGATGGTATAAACCTGACTCTAGATGAAGAAGACAAGAAGTTTAGATTCTATATATCTGCTTTATCTTAAATTTGTGTGAATCTCTTATATTTAAAGTGGTAAATTATATGTCATTAAATGTTTATTATGTTAGGGTTCTAACGTATCAAATGGGTCATAAATCAAGGATTAAACGATCCAATTATGACGAAAAGAAAAAGATCTGCGTGTGTAGAGCAGCAAAATTGAGCATTGGCCACGGGTTATTGCTATCTAGAGGGTTGTGGCCCCTCTGGTCATTCAAAATTGAATGGACGTTTTATAAATATTTGGTTAGTCTATCTTCTAATTTTTTTTTCTATGAACAGATCTTGGATTTGAGCATCAAATCAGCGTACATTTAAAATTTAAATTTATTGATATGTTATGGATAAGACATCGAATGTTATATATCCTCTATTTATTACAAAACCATTAAAAAAACCTTAAAACACAAAATTCCTCTCACTCTTTCAAGCTTAGAGCTGTGCTAAGTCAGTATAGACTTGCCACCGGAAAGAAGTAAAGTGTTGCTTATAACTAACTTGTACCCAAAATATAATTTCTATGACTTGATCACCTATCGAATCGATGATGGGTGGATAATGAAACCTGAGAGTGGAATTTACTTGCTGGCCCAAGTTTTCATAGTCTAGGTTTATTGACATCAAGAGGCGAGTTAATTCGTGAAAGGTATCAACAAGTATGTTATCGCTGTATATATATCTATATTATAATTGGTTTATTAATTAGATTTTTTAATATTAATTACCCATAAGTAAAGTAGGTTAGCATCATCTTAAAAATTCATTTTCATTACATGGAAAGATGGACTAAATGTATTTAGAACTCCAGGATAGTAACCATTCAATCGATTACTTTAAAAGTAATACCAAACTTACACTAGGGTAATGTGAAGTAAAAAATCCTAGGTTTCCATTATATTGAATTTTGTTTCTTAATTTCTTTTGCTCCCTTCGACTATTAAAATTGGTTTGGCTTGGTTTAAGTGTTAAGAACTTGTGTTTAGTGACGTAAAATCCTAGGGAAAACTACTCTTACTCCCACTTTACCACCTTCTTCCACGATACGTATACTTGCATATGTACTTTTATTCCTTTGCATCTGCAACAAGAGGATTGGGGTCAGCATCGGGGGTTGGGCATGGAGGAAAAAAGAGAAGAGGATGAGGAAGCTGGCGATGGAGTAGCCTAGACCAAGGCTGTTGGAGTAGCCGGTGGTGAATGAAGGAGGAGGATAGTAGTAGAATGTCAGCTACATCATTAATACTGATTAATACTGTTTATTCTTTTACTGTTATAATATCTTAATTTTCTAACACGGGAAGATACTTTAGTAATAATTAAGAAACAAATTTAATTATCTTGGGAACTCTTATAATTTAGCTAAATAATATCGGAACAAGGTATCTTCGTTTCCCTTGTGCTTTTGGATATTATGGTGATTATACACAAGATTTAAAGTCATAAATTTTTTCGTAATATATTCTATTTTAACTTATACTAATTATTATAATAATACTAAATAAAACATGCAGTTAGACTTATTAAAACCTTATGTTGGAGTTAGACTCATATACTCATAAAATCAAATCTGAACCGATTATAAGTTTGGTTCATATTCAATAACTATGAAAACAACATATTTATTTTATGAGGGTTTAGTAGATTTGATTTATTTTACAATATGTTTCATTATCATTTACCGAAAAGGAATGCATTTATTATTAATCATCGGCCTGTAGATTCAGTTTTTGAGGAAAACCCTGTCTCCTTGCACCCTAATTCCAGGCTTAACCGAGGAGACTAACAGAAACAATGGCCTGTAAATTCTTGTGATGCCTTGAATATGATAAATTTGCTAAATATGAATGGTTATTATGCTGAACCAAAGCTAATCAAGTACGAAATAATGAAGTCCAAGTCATACGAGAATCTGAATTCGAACAATGAATTTATATGATCGTCCGGTAACATGAACCGATTGTCCTCCGCATTTCAAGATCCACGACTGAGTATTCTTGCACAGCATCAAAATAGTTAAGAGGGCTTTCAAAATCCCTTTTTCCAACCCCACCCAATTAACATTTATGTTAGTTTGATTTTGGGTCGGAAAGCTGTAGACCCCAATGTGATCTAATTTGCTCCCCTCTGTAACGCTGCTTTCCAATTAAACTCGAGACACATTTATTAATGTGGCTGTCATTTCATCACTTTGTGCTGTAGTTTTATTTCTTGGAAGACTAAATCGTCCAAGTCCATTTAACAGCTTATAAATTAAGAGATATATCAGAGAATGATCCGTTCCATATAAAGCAAATATCGTCTTAAAACTGAAAAGTGATAAAAGAAGATGTTGACATACATGAGATGAGCATCATGAGAGACCCGTGCCATTGAGAGAGGATATAGAACTGCCATAGAGAAAATTACTGGTGAGAATATTCAATTTACATTATTGATCGTGAAAAAGTATGGAAAACGTAGCCTTAATTATTAAGAAAAGCAAAGAAAAATCGAGGATGGTAGGAATGACGACTCGTAGACGGGATTGGAATAGGGGAAAATGTAATTCTTCCATTGAAAAGTTAAATTACTTCTTAAAAATCTATTATAAAGCAAATTGAGGATGATAGTAGTTTTAAAATATAAAAAAAAAGACTAAAATTACCTTTTTTTACTTGTATAATATAGTGAATGATACAAATTAAGAAAAAACAATTTTCAACAGTTTACAATACATGCTTTGCTGGGCCATAATATTTTCCTTTTTTTACCAAATTATTATTCTTGGCATAAATTAGTTGATATTCAAAAATTCATTTGATGTGATTAATCTATATATGAATTGCATCCGTTCATTTAAATAATAAAATTTATCAACATATATTTATTTTTATTCAGAATTCTTAAATATGAAAACTTATTTAAAAAAATAAATATCAAATCATTTTAATTAAAATTTATAGATAAATTTATTTATTTATTTACTTAGATATTAAAAGTTAAATTCAATTTTTCTAATCAAAGTCAAATTATCTTCTTGTCTATGAAATGTTTCTCTAGCTTTTAACAAAATAAGAAAAGAAAATTTTCCCTCCTAGTAAATCACAAATTAACAACGATAAATCGGTCCCCTCACTTCTCCATTATCATTATCATCCGAGTTCGATCTCTCAGTATTCACTCAATTCTCTCTTTCACTCCCTCCCCTGCAATGGATCTCTTCTTTCTGCAATCTATCCTCCTGTCCCTTGCTTCCCTCCGCTTCTACTGCTTCATCTTTTCATCCTCCAAACCTGCAAATGGCAAGGCCTGCAGTGGTGGCTTCGAGACATATCCTATCCTCGGTGTCTTGCCGGAATTCATCATGAACCGCAATAGCTGCTTTCTAGATTGGTCGACACGGGCTCTTGCCTCCGCACCTACCAACAACGTGGTCATATCTGTTCTGTTCCCTTAGGGCCCAAGAGCATCATAACGGCGAATCCCTCCAACATCGAGCACAAGCTCAAGACTCACTTCCACAACTTCCCCAAGGGCGAGCGGGCCATCAACTTCCTTAAGGACTTACTTGGTGAGGGAATCTTCAACGTCGATGGCGAGCTTTGGAGAATCCAGAGGAAGACTGCCATCTACGAGTTCAACAGCAAGTCACTCCGCAACTTCGTGATGGAAGAGCTTCGGACTCGACTTATGCCTGTCCAAGAGGGCGCACGAGTCGGGCCGAGTCCTTGACCTCCAAGATATTCTCGAGCGGTTTGCATTCGACAATATATGCAAGCTCGCATTTGATCTCGACCTCAACTGCCTCAGCGAGGACAGTGACAACAACGAGTTCATGCTAGCCTTTGAGGAGGCCGCCAAGCTGAGCTCCGAGAGGTTCATGTGCCTCTTCACTTTCACGTATAAGCTGAAGAAGCTTCTAAATGTGGGATCTGAGCGTCGGTTCAGGAACGCGATCACAACCGTCCATCGGTTTGCAGAGGACATTATACGGCGGAGTATGGAGGAGAGGACAAAGAAGCCACGCGAAGAGGAGCTTCTGTCGCGATTTTCCGGCATTGACAAGGCCTCCACCAAGTTCCTCCGGGACATTGTCATCAGTTTCATCCTTGCCGGGCGTGACACGACATCGTCCGCCCTAACGTGGTTCTTCTGGTTGTTGGCGTGCAGCCGCAATGTGGAGGAGAGGATCCTGGAGGAGCTGCGTGACATCCGAGCACGTAATCAGAAGCTCCCTGAGGAACCGTACACATTCGATGAGCTCCGGGAAATGCACTACCTTCACGCAGCGATCTCAGAGGCGATGAGGCCGTATCCGCCAGTTGCGGTGGACGGTAGGGTGTGCCTAGGGGAAGATGTATTTCCAGATGGCACAGCCGTCAAGGATGGCTGGATTATCACATATAGCACTTATGCGATGGCGAGGACGGAGAGCTCGTGGGGAGAAAACTGCCGGGAGTTCCGGCCAGACAGATGGCTGGAGACTGACAGCACTGGCAGGATGAGAGCCCGTACAAATTTCCTGTGTCCCATGCGGGGCCGAGACTGTGCCTAGGGAAGGACATGGCATACACCCAGATGAAGGCGATTGTAGCGTCGGTGCTGGAGAGGTTCACCATCGATGTCCAGAATCACAGATTCACAATATGCGTGCTGTCTCTCACCGTGAAGATGAAAGGCGGGCTGGGCTACCCGTGAGAGTGAAGCCCCGTTTAGTCGATCAGTCCGTCTCATAAGCTGGGAAATTATTACAAAACAAATTTCTACTGTCTTCAAAGGAATGATATCGAAATATATATCCATCCAAAGTTGAATTGGAGAATAAATTCGGTATTGGATACATCGATTTTTTCTTTTTTCCATTTTAAGACATCCATTATCCAAAAATCCATTAAGAGAGGGGTGCTTTTTTTTAATCCAAGTTTATATAATTTTCTCTTATATATTAAAGTAACACTAATGACATCCACCAACCGGCCAGCAGAACGACGCCTCAGTCATCTCTACAGATATACAAGGACACTAGGTACATAGAATCCTTATTAGGGGTTTGGGTGAGAGTTTCCCTTTGCTCCTTCACCACTTACAGGGTCGATGAACGAGTTCTAGGCATTTTTGCGCGAGGCTGATCCGCTCGGGAGCCGCCTTCTCATATTTTGGTTCTTAGTGCATTTACTTCTACATTTTTTCCCCCTTAATTTTTGTACGGGACTATTATATTTCACCATGCCATAATTTTTCCTCTCAAATAAATATTAATTTTTGAGATGTCATTGTTATTTATTTTTATTAGTATTCATAGATTTAGGAATTGGATTGAAGATGAGGTTAAGAAAGTGATATGAATCGATAAAAATGGATACATTTTGTATATTATTTTACCGTTTATTCCAAATGTAATTACACAATTCTCAGGCCCAAAACTCACTTTCTATGGAGTTATTCATTACAGAGTCCTCATCTTGCATGGATCAATCCATTAGTCCGCCGCCTCCATGGCCTGCCTCCGTTGGGCACAGCTGGTGATCCTTTCAACATCGAGCACATCCTCAAGACCAACTTCTCGTCCTACTTGAGGAAAAAACAAAAACAAAAAAATTCGGGTCGAATCTTAGTGACATCTTCGGCCAATGGGGTCCTTCATCCTCGAAGGTAAATCGTTGGAAGGACCAGAGGAAGGTTTTTTGTTCACAAGGTCAGCTGACATAATTATCGCGCATTTGCAGCACACGAGACTCGTAAGAAATCGATCCCAACCCTAGCGAGAGCCTCGAGGATAAACCCTGTCGTGGACCTCGAATCAATATCCAAGAGCATCATCTCCGACATTGTACTTAAGCCGATGGTGCACGAAGATCCTGCCGCATATCATATGGGAATGTCGGCGCCACCTTCACCATAGAAGCGTTCGTTGAAGCTACTTTTATCTATGTATGGCGGTCTTATTGCATGTTCATTTTCAGAAGGAAAGTGATTAGGGAGGGGGACGTCAAAAGGACAGAGGGGGGTGGGCTATCTCCCGCTTGCTTTAATGGGCGGGCCCCGGCGGCGATTTTTCGCGAGGCCCACCCGCCGGGGTTCCTGAACGTGGGGCCGGTTTGGAGACTATTGACCCGATCTCCGTCGTCCATGTATATTTCGAGAGGATCACAAAATTGAAGAGTCGGGTAGAGGAGGGAATGAGAAATGATGTAATATCTCCATTCGTCAACCTTGGGGACAGCATGTTTGAGTGAACTCCTCACTCAATCTTGGCATCAAATTACAATTGACGGGGTCAGATACAATTGAACCCGGTCAAACATGGTTCCTCTGCTTCTTCTTTCATTGAATTTTAATAGTCGAGAAGCGGATCTTGAAAGAGATGGACACAGTACGAGTCGAGCACGACAAGGCCCTCCTCGACCAGGGTTACACACACCTTCATGGTACTCCCGGAGCTGTAAGGCCATTGGCTCATCAGGCCAGGTCGATATAGCCCATTAATATTTTCAGTTCGTGCCAGCCCAGCCCGAATTTCCACCACTGTAGCTCAAATATGGGCTTTCCCAAAGAGATCCACTTTCTATTCCCAGTCCTACATGCCGGGCCTAGAACGTGCGACACCGCAGCATCGATGGAGGAGAGTTTCAGTGACAGCAGAGAATGCCCGATGAAGATGCTGGCCCCGTCACCCTAATAATGAAGGGCAGTTTGCCAGTGAAACTGAGCGGGTTAAGAACCGGAGGATATGAAAGAACTCACCTGTTAAACGTTATCGATCCTCATGTCCGGTCAACAGCAAGATGCCTGCAGTCCAATTACCAAGCCATTCTAATAATCTCTCCGACAAGGTACGAGGCCGGCACAAATGTAGGCTTTTCCAAGTATTGTAGATGGAAGAGGTAAGAAAAACTGGTCCAAGAATCTGTCACTGGCTAACTGACTCTTCCGCTGCAAGCTAATGGGTATAATCAAGAATGATATAATGACCTTAGATCCTGTAAATATCACCCTAAATAAAAAGATTGGGCAAAGTTGGGCTTGCACATACTGAAAAGTACCAGTACAGAATTAGATTGTCGATCTAATTCCCAGTAGAAGCTCGCAGTTTTAAGATTCATTGATCTCTCATTTCCATTGCAATGCCAAGAGATTCCCTGCCCCAGATTGTCTCAGAAAGCCTAAAACAGAACAGAGAGCAGGAAACACGCCCAAAAAAATTATAAGAGCCTTGAGGAGTTTGAGCGGAACGAGCACGAGAAACACGACTTGCTGACTAGAAAACTGAGCTCCATACTCGTCCTCTTAATTGATGCTGGATCTGTAATTGATGATTTCAAGAGGGTATCTGGAAGAAGGAATCTTGTGGTTTTATAATTGTGCAAAAAGAATCTTACTCCAGAAATTTGAACCGCCAATTATTCAAGCTTTGACATTGATGCCCCTTCCTTGTCCTAGTGTTTGGAGAAAAAAAAACTATGCATTCAAATCTACCTCTGGCGCTTGACATTGTATTGTCCCTCTCAACTGACAGATTATGCTCCATCAGAAGCAGTCTTCACCCTCCGGTAAAACAGAACATATGCTCCACTTGACTTGACATCATCTTCATTAATAGGAGTAATGTGGCTATCGTCAAAATTGTACCACCTGTTCTCGTCTAGAAGCTGCATATCATTGATGTACCAAGAAAAATCAAGCATCAGTATGAACCCCAGGATTCACCATCAGTCACGAGATCAAGTCGAAAAGGAAAGCAAACTAGGGAAACAGGATCCATTTGATTCAGTGGAAGTCCATTTGTCTTGCCACAAAATAAAGGATGCACAGCCAATGAACATTTGTCAAGACAGCGAAAACAGAACACAGAAAATTTCCCTAAATTTTTTTCTGTAACAAAGTGGAGGCAAAAAGTTACAACTTTCATACCAACCTTGATATTTGCCATGTAGTGTCCACTGCCCATCCCACCATAATGATTGATCAAGGCATAAAGTTCATATAGCTGCCGCTGGGAGTTACTCTTTTTTGGAACATAGCTAGTCAGATCAAAGTCATGGATCGGGAAGTTGACAAAGGTTTCTAGCTTATGCTTCATAGATCGGCTGTATGAGAATCTCTTTAGATGGATAACTAATACCTCAGGAAGCCTCCATAGATCAAGCTTTTTACTTGCCTGCCTCCTCTCTCTACACTGAGGACAGTACCTGCTTGTACACATACATCAACATGAGAAACTCCTCTGATCATAAAAATGACATGAGGGGGATTCTCCTCAGGAGAAACAATCAGCGTGGCTTTTAAGAACTCAACATTTTCTACATCATAAAAGGAAAGAGCCTTTGGTTAAAAAGGAAAATCATTCTAAATTTCACAAAACTTTAGTTCAATGATCATCAGAAAATTTTAACTATCCCTTGAGTATATAACATTGAGTTGGAGAAATGTCTGTATGCTCTACAAGTTCCCAGCAGCATGCACTAGACAGACGGAGACTAAAACAGAGCCAAGTGCAACCACTTGAAACCAATGATTAAGTCATGAACATTTATTAGCTATAATGATTAAGGCATAAATCATTTATTAGCTCATAGAACCCATGTATATTTATTTTAACAGTGAAAGCATGCGTCTCAGTAAAGAGGACAATTTAGTATGGTCTTGCTAGCAGTGTTAAAAATAAAATACAGAGAGAGACTGATTTTTTTCTTTTGGAAGAGAAAAAAGAGACTGATTTAAACAGTACATAATATAGAGAAAAATGTACACAAACCTACCACATATCTTCAGGCACCAGTGGCTCCTCACGCAAGAATGCCTCAAGGCATGCATACAAGGACAGAGGTTCAGTCCGTGCCTTTTTGCTCACATGTCCATATTTGCATACCTCAGGCAAGTTCTCAAGGCACTGAATTTCGTATTTCTCTGATAACTCGGTTGACCAATTTATCACTAGATGCAAAAATGACGATGATGAAAATTTAATGGCCTCGTCTCCCACAGACAGATCAACACATGCATTGTTCTCATTAACCAACTGAAGGGGTAGTTCTGGCAATGTGTCTGGTCGAGAACTAGTGCTAGTATGACAATTTTGATCCAGCATATCAGACGCATCAGATTGTGGTGAAGCCTTCTCCTTGAGGAAAGGCAAAAGCATCTTGTGAACTGTTCTCCGTATCTCACTTCTTTCAATTCGATCAGTCGATATAACTGCTACTAACGGTGTTCCATTGGGTTTCCATCTCTGAGGATCGCTAGCAGTCCTAGTGAGTATGCCACAGTTAATCACTCCTCTTTTGTTTTTTTTTTTTTGGGGAGTAAAGCAGAGAATCATCAAAATAGATAAAACAACAAAATCATAAAGTGGGATAAGAAAGCAGGGCGCAACTTATACTGTCTAATGTACAGGTTAGGATCAACCTTGGAATAAAAGGGACTTATGTGGGTTAGAAGTAAGAAACATACTTTTCTTGGCAACGGTGGATCAATCGAAGATAAACTGCATTTTTCTCAAACTTGGGTATCTTGTATGCAGTGAGATGATCATCATCTTTAATTGTGGACAATAGAATTAATGGGTCATCCATTATTCTTTGGATGGAATGGTTTTTTATCTGCAAGTATCAAATTAAAGCTGATCAGATCAACTACAGCTCATAGAAACCATGTGTTGAAAAGTTTAGGGCATTCAACCTCTGCAAGTAAAAGCTTTTCAGTTGGCTGCAAGGAACAAGCATTACTAAGTGCTTGGATCAAGTCCCTGCAACGACCTTGTTTTGGAACGGCCACAGTACAGGCAGATGGTAAAGAACTTCCATCACAGGTAAAAACTGTCACCGTCATGCTCCTTGTGCTAGCGAATTGGAGAGGCAAGGAAAGGTACATGAAAGGATCAAATGTAACAGAAATTTTGTCACACACTGGACAAACCAGAGTTGACTTGTATTGACCCTGTAAATTCATGAGCACCCAAAAAGTGCATAAGTTTTTATTCTAGATTTCTTAGCAAAGCAATGTTAATTTCTTTCTCAAGAGAATTATTTAAGTCTTAGGTTGAGTCTGTTCAAATAGCAACAGCCAGAAGCATAGACATCATCAGAAAAATTTGCCACAATTGGATAAATGAAACTGTAATCTCACCCTAACCTGATTAAAACAGGAGCATAGGTTTACCACAGTTGATCATTACATTTTGACACCATTTTCTTTCCTGAATCATTTTCATCATATAGATTTTACATGGCAACAGCAGAAAAAGTTTATTTTTTTATTTTGTCTATCTTTCTCTCTTCACCAAGTGGAGATCAGGTTCCTCAGCAAGCCAAATTTCTCTACAATAGTTCAATATATTTCAAGCAATTAATATTAAACCTACGGAAAGAATTGAGAACGTGAATATATATACAACATGAATTTGAAACAATATTTCAAGATGGGTCACATTTAATTATCCAAAGCCAGGACTCATATTTCTCCAGTTGAATTTGAAAGATTAATCGGCAAAATGATGCACACCTGACAAACATCCACAATGATTGAATCATTGCGTGCAATGTGATTTGCCCAATACTCATCTGCAACTTCTTCATCAGGCCGGCCATCTGCATCCCTAGACTTGATATAGGGCTTCTCCTTAACCCGGTTTAAATCTTCATGAAGACCATCTAGCAGAAAAGCCAAAAGCTCCTGAAGGAATACATATATCATATTTATTGATGTGGAAGGCATGAAAATCACCGTTCCAGAAAGAAGAAAATGCATAACTTATATGTTAAAAAGAATGTGATATATAAAAAATTGGTGGCATATTAGACCTGAGAATCATGCTGATTGTATCCACTGAATTGAGGAGCAAAACGGGCCAGTTTTGCTTTGAACGGCCGAGGTGCAACTGGTGTTCGTCCAGGTGCCCAGAGCTTCCGCAATAACTCACCAAATGCTAGAGCTAACTGTCCCTATCCAGTGAACAGTTCAATTAAACAACTCAGAAACTATTACTAGCTTTATATTACAAAAATCTCAGTAAAGGAAAGTTTCAGGAGAAAGAGTAAATTGCATGAAATTTTAATATGCCCCATCTGATTCAGGATCATTAGCCCAGTATTCCCCTGGCATAGTTCTCAATTTTCCACTTCAAGTTAGGAATTACATGCATTTACCCCAATCACTTTCACCATAAGTTACTTGGAAGAAATTTGACTCTGCCACAATGTATGCTGGGTGAGTTGGAGGGATTCGTCAGGGGCTTTAGACTTTGGAATTTACATTCATCATAGGAAAATAGGGGCTACATCCATTGACATTGAAGAAGATAAAGGTCTTCACATCAGCCTAATAATTAAACTAACAATTGCAGCAGTCAAACTCCTCCAATTTCAACTGAATGATGCCTTAACTTTCCAGAGTGAATATAGGTTCTCAACTCCGTCCTTGTCACAAAAATATGGGAGGCACGTAACCAAATTCCACTTTAAAACTAGCAGTTATAATATTATTAGCTAAGCAAATAAACCAGGCAAATTGAGGACAACATGAACCACAGGTTGCATATATAGCAACACAAACTTAACAGAAGGAACTAACTTATTCAGAGCAAAAATGATAACTTGTTTCATAAATGCGTAAACAAACTGGTTACTTACAACCATGCCAAGTGGATTCTGCCTGTTAATCTCCTGATGATAATCCTCCTGAAAATATTTCGCAAACTCAGGAGTATGAACAAGGCACTGTATGGCACTATTCATGAAACAGGTATTCCCCAGGTTCAGCAGACCAGTTAGACCAACAGGTGATCCCCTTGTACTCACTCCACTGATTCCATATGTACTATCAGATTCTCTGGCTCCAGTAGACAGGTTACTCTGCGACAATTCAGGAATGCAGCCTTTAGATGAGACCTTGCTGGCAGAGAAACCTCCAGCAATTGATAAGTTTGACACTGGATGCTCAACAAACATGGATGATGCTTCCTTCCCAAGAAAGCCATTTTCTTGACTCATGCAAGCAATCCCATTTGCCTGATCAAGGACCTCCACCAGAATCTGTTCATTTTGAGTCCATGGTACATTAAATAAAGGTGTCAAAGAAAGTTAAATGGTAAAAACTGTCAAAACAACCAAAGAAACACATAGGAAATCAATTACATGATTAATTAGCTAAAGTTATGTTTATTTGTTAACATGACTATACCATGGATAAGGCCCACAAATTAGCAAGAAGGAAACTGAGAAACCACAGTAGCAGATTGTTAGATATTCACATAGATCAACCAGAAAGAAAGAAAAGAAATCATCATGAATTATTAAATATGCAAGAATCTATTTATCAAGAAAAGAGATGCCAAGCAATGGACATTCTCCTTCACAGTAAGAAATAACTCTACCAAGTATAAGAGAATAAACATATATATGTATTTACTGACATCCCAATAATTTCACGCAGGAGTATTGCAAGACTTCCGCACGTATATAAGATCATTATAAAAATGTAAATGAACTCCAAGTCTGATCTATCAGGCAAAAGCAAACACTGCAAACACCTTTTACAGTGAGCATATTGACAATCCGGAAACTTACATCCTGATCCATCTGAATGTTGGCATCATCAAGTGTTTTGTCCAAATCAGTCATCAAAGCATGCTTTCGATGACCATAGTAGTCCCATATGCATACCTGAAATACATAGAACCTTGAACACAACAAACTGAGGAAAGCATTGGACCAAAAGGGATTCAGTAAAATTACTTTGAATTAAAAGAAACTTGCTGAGATGCATGAAGTATTTACTTGTTCAGAATTTAGGTCAAAGATCTCACAGGCTCTTTTGTGAAGATCCCCAATGGTTTCCTGTAAATTTGTGAAATATGTTGTTAGCTAAACAACAGCTTGCACCTTCATAACCCACCTCCCCTCAAGATGGTCTATGGAGTTGTCCTTCTACCTTCTTGCTTATTCTTATAGTAGCACTATCTTCCTTTGGCATAACAAGCAGTTGAAGCCGCAGTGGATAAACCTCCACAGCCAACTCTGACTGAGAAGGACCGGAGCTAATTACCTTCCTAGGTAGAGTTGGGCCACCACCATACCTAACACCAAACAAAACAGAGTGTCTATTGATTTGAACACCACGATAATTAATCTCTTAAAATTGGGAAAGCAAATAAATATAAGTTTCAAACGAAGTACAGGGGTAGAGTTCAAATCAAACAAATATCTGTCTTGAGCACAAATCCACCATTTCTAAATCAAGGGGTATAAAGGTGACGCTCATCACACTTTTAACATCATTTATAGATGAAAATAATTTCCTAATGTTTTCCTTATTTTTCATCTAAAAAATTGAGGATCAGAACAAGCCCAACCTTAGATGACAAAATATAAACTTGGAAAAGCGAACTGTGTTAAACTTGAATCTCCATAGTAAAACTCACCATGTAAAAAGCTGATTCCAAACCTCATATGGAAGCAACACATAGTCACGACCTTCTAGCAGAGTATCATGGATCTCAAGGCCCATATTTGAGTCTTCTGGCGCAGAATCATATACTAAATCAGAATTATCTATTACACCAGGCTTCTTTACAGTACTCAAGCCTGCCAAATCACAATGCTCTGACAAAGAGGAACCATCAGTTGCGTTATGAGGCTGGTCATGGTTCACATACTCAATCCAGTGCTGCCACCATCTATTAGGAACAAAATGGAAGGTGTCATCAATAAATCAGTTTCAGTTCTGCCCAAGAGTAAAGAAAATTGGGATGCTTTTAGTCTAGCAAGACATATGGCTCCGAGTAGCAACAATCTAATTCAGCAACACCCACTTGATAACCCAGCCTTATCACATTATCTTTAGTTGTACTAAGGATCTTAACCAAAGAAAAGGACACCCAAATATCCAGCTTCTAAGCTACTTATATGCATTTCTTGCAACTATTAACCCCAAAAGGAAGAAAACATCCCATAGATCACTCAACAGTTCCGGACAACAGGCTGAGACCCAGAAACTTCAATCTTCTCGATCACATCAGAAAAACCTCCTTTCATCATCGTCCTCTTCTTCTTCAAAAATCATACCGAAGTGGACCAAAAGAATTGAACTTACTGCAGCGTCAGCCAATCTCAGCGGGCCTATCTAATGAATCCAACGAATCTTTCGTTCCCCGGAGAAACTAATCAAATAATAGTAAATGCAATCAACTATCGAGAAGGGTGAGCAAGTCACCTCTGAGTGATGAGGTAGAAAGTAGCTCCCTCTCTGGCGTTGGCTTCAGCAGCTAAAGCAATATCTCTGATAAAAACCCTCTCTTCCTCTGGCGTCAGCTCCTTACTCCCGCTGCTGCTGCAAATCGACACCTCCGTCGCCATCTCCTCCCTCTATCGGCACCACGGATCTGGCAGGTCCCGAAAAGGACAAATAGAGAGAAGCGGGAGCCCGAAATTTCCAATCTCCGCTTTTTCTATTTTTCAGGAAAATCAACAGGACAAGAGAACTGAAGAATCAAAGGAGAGGGAGCGGAGAATAACAATATTCAGGCGGCGAGTTTTCCGTTTTCCGTTTTCTCTTTTTCCCCCCCACCCCCCATCTTATTTTTCTTCAATTGTCGTGTTTTCCGTTTTTCAGTTTCCTCGGTTTCCATTTTACCCTACCTTTTTATTTTTCTCAATTTAATTGTCCCCTCATTGACCAATGATATCTATCTAAAAAGAGTAGAACGAGCAACAGCCACAGTGATCGCCGCATGTTGCAGGAGCATCCTCATGACCAGCTTTGTCATGAAACGATCCCACACGTAATGCCAAATCCCAAGAAGCACCATTTCGAGGATGACTTGTTGAACATATTTCCCGATGATGTGCGTCAGGTGGTGGAGGTCTTTATAGAGGTAGGCGATGAAGTTGACTCACCAGATTTGGGTTGTAGTTTTGTATCCATCGAGTGTTGTCCTAGTCAAGCTCAGGTTGCTTCGAGGCATGGGAGTCTCCAAGACCTGCAAGAAGGTTGAATTCGGCCCAAATGCGTGGAGAATGAGGGCGAGATAGAGAGGAAGAGCTAGAGAAGAAAAAAGACCTTCTTTTTATCGGCAAAAAAAATGGGTGTTTTATGGAATTACCAGTTGTGTTACCCGTTTGGGTTAGTCGGGTCGGGTTGGCTGAAAGGCCCATAAGCACTATCCCTGAGAAAGTCTGTGTGAAAAGATGACTAAAGATAAAAGAAGATAAGAAGGCCACTGCGCCAGCTTCGTTGTGGGCACTCCCGGCTAAGAGAGATCGATAGAAATTGTGAATACTTCAAAACAGGAGAGTCAAGATTTGAACCAGATGAATCGGTGCCTCACAAAATTGGTTCACTAGTCAAAGTCTATTAGGAAACAATTGAACAATCAGAGGGAAGGACGACAGAATCGTCCGATTCAGGGGGAGAAGAAGAAGAAACTAGGGTTCAAGGGGAGAGGAAGAGAAGAGAGAACTCACAGGGGGAGAGAGAGAGGGAATCCGAAAACTGATTTTCAAAAACCTAACCACCTTGGTTTGGTGACACGGTGTAATCCTCCCAATCGGCACCATGGCTTGAACCGTTTCTTTTCTTTCTGCTCCCTCCACTTCCTCACTTGCTACCGGAGGCCCCTTCCCTCCTGTTATTCTCCAATTGGCCCTTCAACTAAATTGCCCCTAACAATTCTCCCCCCTTATGAGCCTTGTCCTCAAGGTGGTCGTCGGGAAAGCGGAGCTTTAGGTCATGGAGAAATTCCCAGGTTGCCTCCTCCAGCATCCCGTTGGACCATTGGACCAAGACTTGGGTTACTGGCTTCCAGCCCCTTCTGACCATCCTCCTGTCGATAATGGCAATGGGGTGTGGGGCAGAGTCGGAGCTATAGGTTGCAGGGGTGGGCATCTCCTCAGTAACTGGCCCTGGAGCTCGTTTGAGCATGGAGACATGGAATACTGGGTGGACTTGAGACTCCGCTGGCAATTCCAAGCGGTAGGCAACCTTCCCCACCTTCTCCAGGATCAAGTATGGACCGAAGTATCGGGGGCTGAGTTTGTGGAACCTTCGGGCTACCAACGTCTGTTGTCTGTATGGTTGCAACCTCAGGAACACCCAAGTGTCTGGCTCGAATTCCCTTTCAATCCGCCTCTTGCCAACTTGCCTTTTCATCCTCTGTTGAGCCTTGTCCAGTTGGTGCTGCAGCTCCTTGATTGCGAACTCCCTTTTCGAGAGCTGGGCGTCCATTGCTGCCACTAATGAGTCCCCTGGTATGTATGGTATGTGTATGGGAGGTGGGAACCAATAGAGGGCATCGAACGGAGAGTGGTTGATAGCAGTGTAATGGGTGGTGTTGTACCACCACTCTGCAAGTGGCAGCCATTTAGGCCATTGCGTAGGGTGTTTGCTACACATGCACTGCAAGTAGCACTCAATCCCGCAGTTCACCACCTCTATCTGTCCATCACTTTGGGGGTGATATGCTGAGGATAGGCATAACGAGACTCCCTGGTTCCGGAAAAGCTCTTGCCAGAAGACACTGAAGAAGATGGGGTTTCGATCACTTACAATTGTGTCCAGAACTCCGTGTAGCTTCAACACATTGTCAGCATATGCTCTAGCCACATGCAAGGCTTGGTAGGGATGGGTTAGGCCTATGAGGTGGGCGTACTTAGTCAGCCTATCCACCACCACCATGATCGTGTCCTTCCCTTCGGACCTTGGTAGGCCTTCGATGAAATCCATGCTCACATCTGTGAAAACTTGCTTGGGAATTGGGAGGGGTTGCAGTAGCCCGGGATAAGCCACTATCTCAGGTTTGTTGCGCAAACACATCTCACAGCTCCTTATGAATGCACAAATGTCCCTCCTTAGTCCCTTCCACTAAAACAATGCAGCTACCCTTTTGGTGGTTGCCCGAACCCCAGAGTGACCCCCCAAAGAACTTGCATGATACAGTTGAATGATGGCAGTGTGAAGTTCTGGTACTCTGCCCACCACTAGTCTCCCTTTCCTCCGCAGTTGTCCATTGACCCACTAATACCTTGAGTGGGCTGTGGGGTGATCTTGTAACTGGCGAATAACCCCCTTCAGCTTTGGATCTTGCTCCCAACTCTCGACCACTTGTTGGTACAAGTCTATTGTCACCTGTGAGATGGCACACAGGGCCACATCATTTGAGGTCACTCGCAACAGGGCATCAGCTGCCTTGTTCTCACTCCCTCTGTGATATTGAATCTTAAAATCATATCCAGCAAGCTTGGCCAGCCAAGTATGTTGTAAGGGAGTTGAGAGCTTCTGCTCTAGTAGAAACTTCAAGCTGCGATGGTCGATTCTGATGATAAAGGTTTGCCCCACCAAGTACTGGTTCCATTTCTTTACCGCCAAGAGTATGGCTAGAAGCTCCCGGTCATAAACCGACTTAGCTCGTTGAGTGGGGCTGAAGGCCTTGCTCAGATAGACAATGGGATGCCCTTTCTGCATCAACACTGCCCCCATTCCAATCCCGAAAGCATACGTTTCAATCTCGAAAGGCTGTGAAAAATCTATCAACGCTAGCACTGGAGCTGCCGTCAAGGCCTCCTTTAACTCATTATATGCATTTTCAGCCTCCTGGATCCATTGGAATGAATCCTTCTTTAGCAAGCCGGTCAGCGGTCGACTGATTTGTCCATATGACTTGACAAATCTTCGGTAATACCCCGCCAAGCCTAGGAATCCCCTGAGCTGCTTCACATTTTGGGGAAGTGGCCATTCGCGCACTACTGCCACCTTGGTCAGGTCCGATGATACACCTTTAGCTGTGATGAAGTGCCCTAGATACTCTATGCACCGTACTGCGAAAGAGCATTTGCTATATTTGGCATACAACGCGTTGTCTTGCAGTAGTTGAAAGGCAGTTCGCAAGTGCGCTAGATGTTCATGAATGTCCTGGCTGTACACAAGAATGTCGTCAAAAAATACTAGTATGAACTTATGCAAGTGGGGATAGAACACCTGGTTCATCAAGCTTTGAAATGTCGAGGGCGCATTGGTGAGACCAAAGGGCATGACCACAAATTCATAATGCCGTTTGTGTATCTTAAAAGCTATCTTCTATATGTCCCCTTCATGCATCCTGATCTAGTGATACCCCGAGCATAAGTCGATTTTGGAGAAGACTGTGGCCCCATGAAGCTCATCTAACAACTCTTCAATGACCGATATGGGGAACTTGTCCTTGATGGTTTGTTGGTTCAAGGCTCGGTAATCAATACACAGCCTCCAGGAGTTGTCCTTCTTCTTGACCAGGATAACAAGGGAGGAGTAAGGATTGCCATTGGGTCATATCACTCCTGTGGATAACATCTCTTGGGTGAGCTGCTCAATCACAGCCTTTTGTAGCATCGGAAACCAATAGGGTCGAATGTTCACGGGCTGGCTTCCCTCCTTAAGGGGTATCCTATGGTCCTAGGTCCTATAAGGTGGAAGCCCTTTTGGTTCAGAGAAGATATCCCCAAATTCTACTATCACCTCCTTGACTCGGGGGCTTTCCTCTAGACTGGCCCTCCCTTCTGTTTGTAGCCCTCCATGCCCTTGAAAGCTACACAGTTGCAGCATCGCAATCTACCCCTTCTTTTGGAGGAGTTTATCTAGCTTGTCCCTGGTGATCAACTGGAGATTGGTCTCCCGCTGCCCCTTAAGCACTCGTGTCTCTCCGTCACACTAGAAGCTTACCTCCAACATCTCAAAGTCCCATGTCGTTCTACCCAGAGTCTTTAGCCATTGTACCTCTAGAATCATATCATAACTGCTCAAGAGTAAGAGGTACACATTAGTTGTATAATAGTGGCCCTGCATTTTCCACCTGAAGCCATTATACGCAGCTTCACTCGTGAGCTCCATCCCATTGGCCAGGGACACCTTTAGGGGATTTATCTGTATGATCCCGTCACACACTCTCCTTCCCAATTCCAAGTCCAGGAAATTATGGGTGCTCCCGGGATCCACCAAGATCTGCAACTTCCTATCTCCCACCAGTCTTTCCACCTTCATAGTTTGGAAGCTAGGGGCCCCGGAGAAAGCATGTACAGAAATTTCAGGCAGCACCTTCTCATCCTATTCCTCCTCGTCATCCTCCACTTCTTCTACTTGGAGGGAGTAGATTTGCTTCCTAGTACATTTGTGCCCAGGCACAAATTTCTCATCACACCCGAAACACAAACCCTTTGGCTCTTCTCTCATCCATCTCCTTCCTTGTCAGGGTTCGAACATGTTTTTGTGGGAAGGGCCTGAAGTTTGCTGGTAGCGGTAAGATACCCGCAGTGGGTCTAGGTTCAGGCTTAGGGATCTTCACCGCAGTTGTACTGGTAGAAGACTCCCTTCTTGCATTAGTCATGGGGAGCTTGGCTGAACTCAGGGCCGGCTTGATTGTGTAGTTCCGGTAATCACTGCGTTTGGTCGTGGCTAGGGGAGCTTCCTGCACTTTGGCCAATGAATAGCATTGGCGGAGGGTGGTGGGGTTGAACATCCTAACCGGATTCCTAATTGCGGGTTCCAGGCCAGTTAGGAAAAAACTAACAGCATGCTCTTCCGGTATTTCCTCACGATTGAGCAGGAATTCAAATTGTGTGATATAGTCTCAGAGGTTACCTTCCTGGAAGAGGTTCTTGAGGTCTCCAAGTGGGTCTTCATGCTCTGACCGACTGAACCGAGTAGCCATGGTGTCAATGTAGTCATTCTAGGTAATCTGTCCCCGAGTAGCTCGTCGCCCTTTCATGTAGGACTGGTGCCATTGTAGGGCTTCCCCATCTAGGTGGATGGCCACTAGACAAACTCTCTCCTCGTTCGGCGTTGCATCGAACTCAAAGAACTGATTGACCTTATACAGCCAACCCCCAAAGTTATCCCCGCTAAACTTCGGAAAATCAATCCACCCAATCCGCCGTAGTGTCCCGTAGCTATCGTCCCTGTTGTTCAGCTGTGGGTCTTGGGACGTCGCTCCCCGCATCCGCATTTCCTCAGGGCAGCTTCCCGTATGCAGATTCTGTATCTAGAAGCTCAAACTTATGATGAATTCACGTAGTTCATTATATTGTTGGTCACCTTTCAACTCTTGTGTTCTCAGTTGTTCCATTACCAGTTCGTTCTAGTGCTTTAGTTCGTCCATCTGTTGCTCGTGTTCCCGAATAGCGGCCTCAACTCTTTGGGACTCTTGGGCTCATGTTTCCATCACTTTGCGGCTGAGAATCGGAGGCTCTAATACCAATGTTAGGAACCAATTGAACAATCAGGGGGAAGGACGATAGAATCGTCCGATTCGGGGGGAGAAGAAGAAGAAACTAGGGTTCAAGGGGAGAGGAAGAGACGAGAGAACTCATAGGGGGAGAGAGGGGGAATCCGAAAACTGATTTTCAAAAACCTAACCACCTTGGTTTGGTGACATGGTTTAATCCTCCCGATCGGCGCCATGGCTTGAACCATTTCTTTTCTTTTCGCTCCCTCCACTTCCTCACTTGATATTGGAGGCCCCTTCCCTCCTGTTATTCTCCAATTGGCCCTTCAACTAAACTGCCCCTGACAAAGTCAAGTGGACAAGCTTTCACCAAAATGGAGATGGCCATATGAAGTCGGTGACTATGCCACACCAGAAGGTATATGCCCTTGAGATGCCTCCTGTGTATTGTCAATGATACAAGTATAGGAGAAATTTTAGAAGAAATTACCTAAAAATCATAATCTTTTTTAAAATTCTCTAAAATATACATGATATTTAATATTTATTTGTTTATACATAACATTTAACGGTTTGTTCACAAAATAATACGAGTACTAACGGTCTTAATTTTTTTATTAACTACTTGTGTCACGATAATAATTTAACACGTTTTTCATTCGTAACACTCCTCACTTGTAAAAGTTGTGCAACACATTAATGTGTCACATTAACAGTTAATGAAAAAATTAATATCATTACTACAGGTAATACTTTATAAAATAAATAAATAAACATTACATGTATTTATATGAATATCAAAGTTTAGGTATATTTAAGGAAAAATAGGAAAAAGTCATAATTTTTCAGACACTTTACTCAAAATTTTATTACTAAACTACAAGTTCTTTGACTGCGCTACTACTATGTTAAGACCCTATAAGGCCTCCCATTATTTTTATGTTAAATTGATTACACCTTGCAACATTAGAGGATATCGTTACACTAAGCAAAAGTAGGCTTTCACATCAAAGACGAGGACAAATGTCATTGTACCAAAAAGGAGGCAAAGACTCCCCCACTATTGGAGAAAATAATTTATTATTTTAGGAAATATTATGTATGAGAATAATATCACATCTCATTATTAGGATATTTGATATCTTTGTGATTATGTAATATTCATGTACCATATAATCTAGATATTTCAGAATTACTTGATGTGATCAACTTTCTAGTATATTTACTTGTCAAGACCTATAAATAGGCGAGTTATCTTATGTATTTATTTGAATTAGTCATATTAAAACTCATGTGGTTTTAGTCCCTTTCTTGCCATGTACTTCTATTACCTCCGCTCTCCCCTCTCTCTTATTATATTTTTAAAATTTATCATGGTATCAGAGTAAGATAATTAGGCCACTAATGTGACAATGAAGATGGAGTAAGATGACTTTAACCTAGACTATGAAGTCAAAGAAGAAAGACTCGGGTCAATTTATTCGATCTTAGCAGGCAATAAACTTCAAGTCAGTCATTATTTCTTGACTTCTGAGGCAAAAATGCTCAAGCCAAGATGCCCAAGAAGCCCCACATCATAATCAAACTCAATCACATGCTCAATACAAGATGTGAATTCCGTTACACCACATGCTCATCTTAAGGGAGAGTATTGGAGATAGTAATTTATCATTTAGGAAATGTTATGTTTGGGAATAATATTGTCTATCTTGATTAGGATATTTGGTTTATTTGTGATTTGCAATATTCAAGTAGGATATTATTTAGATGTTGTGAGATTATTTGATATCATTGATTTCCTAGTGTAGTTTGTTTTCCCAAGCCTATAAGTAGGAGAGTTGTGTTGTATATTTCTATAAATTAGTCAGAATAAAACTCCCATGATTTCAATCCCTTCACCATCATGTTCTTTTATTATCACCACTCTCCTCTCTATCTCTTATATATTTTTAAAATTTATTGTGGAAAAAATTAATGTTGAATGAAGATGCAGGAGATGTAGGGACAAGCTATAGACCCATAGAACTAAAAACCCAAACAGTTAGAGATCGAAGAGGTTATAGTTCCAAGTGGAAATAAGACATATAAGGATAGGCTAAAGGCTCATGTGGGTAAAGACTTAAGTAATTAAAGACTCAAGTACTCAAGCGACCAAAGACTGGAGAGGTTAAAGCCCCATGTGGCAACAAAACCTATTAGGGCATACTAGGACCCAAGTATCCAAAGGTCTGCATGAGTAAAAATTCAAGTAGGCTATTGGGGTGAAACACAAACTTGGGGAAACCAAAAAAAGAAACCAACTCTACTAAGCTTGAAGAAAACAAAAAAACTTGAGCCCACTAATAAATTTGGTTGGTTTTTAAGGGATTAACACCCAGCCCCAAAAAAAAGGTCCCACATGGAAGAAATGGGAGGGACCCAGCCCAACCAAATGAAAATAATAAAAAAAATAAAACAACTTACCATTTTATCTCGGATGTTAGATTTCTCAAGATCTATGGCTATCTTAATGTATTTGAGATGGGAGTCTTATGAAACCCTAAATTGAATCATCTTCTTTTACTTTCTTAATAAATGACTTTAGCCTTCAAGTGGTGCATTCTATACTTCCCTTCTTCACAATCTCTCCTTCTATTGTTGCCAATCTCTCTTGCCCGACCTTATTTCTAGTGGTTGTTATCGGCCTTTGTCTCATCCAAAGTTTCTACCACCTCAATCATTATTGACTTTGCTGCAGTTGTTATTACTCAATAGCCTTGACCTCAGCTTGGTTGCTCCCTCTATTATGCCATTTTAAGTGCATGTCTAGCTTTGATTGTTGTTGTTAACCTCAAGCTATTCTATTTATTTATTAGATTCCAATGTATTTAATATATTTTTTATTAGCTTTATTTCTTGTTAACCATTTGTTGTAGAAGAAGAAATGGACAGCTTTCAAGACATGACTTCAACAGCAAGTAAAGAGTCAAGAAGTAGTAGTTCCTTGAGTCCGATCTCAATGCTTGAGGTCCCACATAGTTCAGATGGTGTCCATCCTCCTTCAAGTACTACAATTACTATAGGTAAACCCCCTAAACCTAAATCCAAAACAAGTGAAGGTGCTACTACTAGTTCTAGACAAACATGATCCATAGTGTGAGATCATTTCTCTCAAGATGGAAAGAACTGAGATATTGCCACATGTAATTATTGTAAGTAGAGTTATGCTTGTGTTGTTGAGAATAGACTCAATTCACCGTGTGGCCACTTGAATAGGTGCAGGTTTAGTCTATTTTAAAAGGATAAGAAGCAAATGATTCTCCCATTTTTACCCGAGCAAAAAGATGGTGGCATAGAAGGATTGAATAAATTTGATTAGGATGCTACTTGAAAAGAGCTTGCTAGGATGATAGTTGTTATGGAATTGCCTTTTCCTTCTGTGGAGCATGAATCATTCATTCATTATGTTCATGTTTTGCAACCCAAGGTACTGATTCCTTCATGTATGACTATTGTAAAGGATTACTTTAACTTGTATTTGGACGAAAAGGCAAAGGTGAAGCAATAATTTTCAAAGGTTTCTCAAAGAATTTGCTTGACAACTGACACTTGGACATTGTGTCAAATTTCAAATTATGTGTGTCTCATTGCTCATTACATTGATAATAGATGGAAATTGCATAAAGAGTTATTAGCTTTTGTCAAATTCCTAGTCATTCTAGTGAAGTTATTGGAAAAATGGTACAACAATATTTGGTTGGTTGGGGTATTAATAGGATTTCCACAATAATAGTTGGCAATGAAAGTTTGAAAGACCTAGGGATTTAGTATCTTAAAAGATGATTTTAATCATTGAACACTCTACTTCTGAAAGGCAAATTTGTTCATGTGTGATGTTTTGCCATATTTTGAATTTAATTGTAAGAGAAGGTTTAAAAGATTTGGATAATGTAATCTTTTGAATTCTCTCAATAGTGAGTTCTGTGAGTAGTTCTCCTATAAGGTTACAAAGGTTTAAGAATTGTGGAAAGTAAGGAAAGTTTGAGCATAAGAGTGTAATGTGCTTAGATGTTGAGACTGGATGGAATTCCATGTATTTGATGTTAGAATCAAGTGTGAAGTAACAAAAGGTATTTGACTTGCTAGAACTTCAAGATAGAAAATTTAGAGATGAGCTCACAAGAGAGAATGAGAGGAGTGCCTATTAATGATGATCGGGAGCATGATGCTATTGTTTTTCCATTTTTGAAGATATTTTATGATGCAACAAAGGCCATCTCAAGTTCTTTTTATGATATTAGTAACCTATTCATGAAGGAAGTTTGGAGTATTGGCTTGAAAATTGGACAATATTACAATAATGAGGATTTGAACATTTCTTTGATGGCTGAAAAAATGAAGAGAAAGTATAATAAATATAGGAGGAACATCAATAATCTTGGTATGGTGTTGTTCATAACAATGGTATTTGATCTAAGGAACAAGTGGTCATATGTAGAATGGGTTATTGAGATGGCATACAAGCCCCAATAAGACAGTAAATTGTGAGACAAGGTGGACTTTCCTAACAATGTTTGAATAGTATAGTGACATAGGGAAGTCTAGAGGGAGTCAATCATTGCCTAATGAGAGAGCTACAAATAGTTCTCAACCATCTCATTAAATTGATAATACTGACTTTTTGACTAAGATGTATATGATTCATATAGGACCCAATAAAAGGAGTATCAAAGTGAATTGGACATGTATTTGAATGAAGAATGTGATCATTATTCCAATGACTTTGACCTTTTAGCATGGTGGAACATTAATTGTTGGAGGTATCCCATTTTTCCTTTGATGCCAAGAGATGTTTTGGTCATTCCTATTTCCACAGTAGCTTCTAAGAGTGCTTTTAGCATTGGCGGCCATGTTTTAAACCTATTTTGTAGTTCATTTAATTCAAGTACAGTTGAGACTCTTATTTGTGCACAAGATTGGTTAAAATGTTTAACGAATCGATTAGTTATTGAGGACTATCTTAAGGGATTAGAAACTTTTGAAGGTAATATCATGAGTTGCAATATTTATTTTGTCAACTACTAGTTTCTATGAAAATACTCGAAATATTATGTTTTATGATGCAAATAATTCAAATGTGGAATTTACATTAATTAATTTTGATTAACAGATGCGTGCCTTACTCAAAATTTTGATCTTCCTATTCTACTACCACATACTCAAAATATTATGCTCTATTTTCTTTGTTGATTTTTTGTTATGTTGCTACATTTGTATTTCTGATTTGATTTTATTGCTTTTCTAATTCTATTTCTGCATTTTTGTACTTTTGTTGCTATTGCTGCATTTTCTATTTCTAAAATTTTGTTTTTGTTGCTGTGTTTCTATTTTTGCTCTTCTATTTCTAATATGATTTTACTATTCAATTTCTGTTATTACACTTTTGTTACTATTTATTTTTGTTGCTATAGCTCTATTCATACATTTAATATTGTTCAACTTTCATTGCAATTTATGTTCTATTTTTTTTTTATCTATTTCTATTGCTTCATTTGAGTTTTATTCAAAGGACTAAGCTATGACATGTTTATGGCGAAGCAAATAGAGTAGCCTGTGGTTTAAAAATGATGTGAAGGGAATTGACAAAGGAATTTGTTGTGTTTGATTTACCTACTGTTGATGTAGCATAATGTGTTACGCATGATGTTTTAGGGCTTATGTAGACTAGATGCATTAAGTTCTGTACTTTGCTACTTTGAATACCCAACATTATAGTTTTAAAAATTGAACATAATTGGTTGGTTCGACAGGTTCAATTGAGAATTGGCCACTCACCTGATCCAATTCCTATAAAAGACCTAATTGCACTTTAAATTATATCAACTCCAATTGAACCGACTGATTTCCGGTGAGACCGGTCAACTCAATTGAATCGGTAGGANTATAATTGTTATATTAATAATTTTTGTTATAAATTATATTCAAAATATGATATTCTATATATTTATTAGTAATATTATTTATTAAATATACAGTTCGATCCATTAAACTCCAGTCCGACTCATGAACCCGTGAGCCTATGCTTATAACAGTTTCCAGTTCGGTCCAGTTTCAAAAACTAAACCATGCCCGGCATAGCAAGACTTTGCTATCTAGTTTTATGGGAATATGCCTAGAAACAAATGTTATTACTTCTTTTAACTGATGTTATTATGTTTACTTGAAATATATGCTAAATTTTCCTTATGTTTATACTCTTGTGTTAAATTTGGGGCCCAAAAGAAAAAACCATCAGAGAACACCACTCAAGGCAAGCAATTTTTCATGCCTCCAAATTGTTTTTGGTTTGGTTTTTCACACTCAAAAAAACTATACCAAATAAATTGAACCTCAACAATACACAAAAAAAGAAAGAAAGAAAGAAAGCCAATTGCCTCATGCCACTCTCACCCCTATAAGCAGTTAAAAATCCAAGTACCAATATAACCTACAACGACACTAAAGACCCGTGTGGTATAAGAGCCAAGCCACTAAGAATGCAAGTCAAAATAAGACCTGCAAGGATAGGCTAAAGGCCCAAGTAGTTAAGGAGCGGACAAAAACGCGTGCCATTAAAGATTAGCTGTGGCAGATTGGGCTAGTCCAATTTTATCAATCTATGCTTGCTAGGCCTAATGATTTTTCGTATTGGGCCAACCTGGCCCAATAAGATCGAGGCATGAGGTAAGTGTCAGCCCAGGCGTGGCCTAGCTATTTTATCAGGGCATTTGGTCATGCTCAATTATATAATTTTCTTTAAGAAAAAGAGAAATTAAAGGAAGACCACTAAGTCTGTGCAGCACATTGCGCATATTTTATGGGTAAATTACATGCATCCAACCTAGACCCAATACTTTCAATAGCTTTTTCTCGTTGATAAGCCCAATGCCCTTTTTTTTACTTAGACAATCTCAAAACTTTTAAGATAACTAGTATATTACTTTAAAAGCTTATGGGGGTAGGATTATTGTGCCACATAACCTAATAATTCTACGGCCTAGCTTGGCACAATAACACTAGGCCTAAGTATGGCGTTTTTGGATCATGCTCAAACTATTAGGTCAGGTTGATAATTGCCACCCTTACTAAAGACTCAAACGACCAACAATAGTATTGTTAAAAGTGCGGCACAAGTTTGTTAATGCGAATATGAATAAGTCCAGAACCGTTTATAAACGGGTCGGTTAACCGTTCAGATCGGTTTGGCACGTGAACTGTCCATATTTTTAAGTTTTTTAAAAAATACAGTAATATGAACAGTGTTTTGATTGGTGATTAGAATTGGTGAACAATGTTTTTGATCGATGAGATAAACAATATTTTTGATGTGATTGGATACCTTGCCCATTTGTGGTTGTTGATTTTCCAACAAATTGTGGGAGATTGCAACACTTGGTAGGTAGAGGCTTATAGTTCATGGTCTAGGCCAGTGCAGTCCGATTTCGTAACGGTTTCAGGCCAATTTAGTAGATTAATGGTCTGGTCTAGTTACGGTTCAACGGGCCTATATCGCTGACCCGACTCATAACTACCCATCAATCCAATAAGAGCGGTTACGTGCCGGGTTAGGGGCAGTCCGGGTCGGTTCCGGGTTTAGATGGTCTAGTTCTAAGCTAGCCCTTCCCGTTTAACAACTCTAACCAACACCTCTCATGCTCGAATGCAAGGCCAAAGAAAACCCCTTTGCATCATGTAACGATATCCAATAAATTTTTAAGACTAGGGCAAATGCTTTTGCATTTGAACTGAGATGAAGGTTCTCACACCAAAGATGAGAGCAAAGGCTATTGTACCCTAAATCGAGAGCAAAGGCTCTTGCACCCCAAATTAGAGGCACGGGCTCTTGCGCCCAAACTTAAGACAAAAGGTCCCTGCATCAAACTGGGAGTAAAAATTCATGAACCTAAGCCGGGGGGGAATAGGGGTATGCATTCAAGAAAACAAAAACCAAACCAAACCATCAAATCCAACAAAAAATAACGAACCATTTGGACCAGTTGGTTAATTTTCGATCTCTTTATCAAAAAACGTTCAGTCAACTACTTGATATGCTTGGCTTTGTTAATTATAGTTAGTCGAATTGAACCGATTTTCTAAAATAAATTTTAATATAAAATGATTATTTGAATTAACTTTCACAATTTATTTGATTTTAAAATGGTTCGGTTCAATTTGAATCATTTGCATTTTATTAGCTAAAATATATTATTAATGGTTAATTGGTTAACGGAACCATAAACATCGGTTCTCACACTGGTTCTATTTGGTTCGGTCATTTCGAGATAGAATGAATTTGTTCGGACTTGATATCTCAAATCGAATTAGACCATATATATAGTTCGTTTTGGTTCAAAATGGTTTTCCAAACTAATTCTAACCATGAACACCCCTAGTACAACACAAGGTTCTCGCATGAAAGATGGGGACACGAGCAAAGGGCACAACATGCTAGGCCGGGGCAAGATGTCATCACGCCAAAGTCGAGACCAAAGGTTTTCACAAATAATTTGACACAAAAGGGTTCTTTCATTAGAGATGAGGATAAGAGGAGATCACTATCAGGTTCACAAACAGTTATTATCCATGATGTTTTTGGAAGTTGTTGGCTGCATTAGTCAATGGTCATGTAAATGAGTCGACCAAGAAAACAATTATGCGTTGGATAGATAGGAGACATTGTGATGTAGACCTATGTCATTGAAGGCATAGTTTTTAAAATCAGACTGAACCGGGAACCAGTGTATGCATGGGTTCATGAGTCGGACCAGGGGTTTAATGGATTGAACTACATGTTTAATAAATAATATTAATAATATAATATTATCAATAAATTTACATAATATTATAATTTGAATATGATTTATAATAAAAATTAT
>CXYZ01008245.1:641169-665692 GCA_900006705.1 Sonneratia caseolaris
AATTATTATCAAATTATAATATTATATCAATTTATTAGTAATATTATACCATTAATATTATTTATTAAATATACAGTTTCATTCGTTGAATATCCAATCTAATCCACGAACCCATACCTTAATCAGTTTTCGGTATGGTCTAATTTTAAAAATTATAATAAATATTAACGACAAAATTTTCTTATCATTAATTATAACTATTTACAAAATTCAAATACAAAACTGTGTATGTCTACTTTCCTTGGCTTTACAAATAATTGACAAACACTATCTCTGTCGTTGGAAGTAGAGTGGTATAACCGAGAGCCATACATTAGAAGCCGAAATCAAATTTTTTAGTTGGTTGGAAAATTATTTGTATTTATTTTTTTCTAAACATATTGCATATGAAATTCAATAAATTCAATTTAATTCATATCTGAATATGAGTTATTCATTACATTTTTTTCTCTAAAATATATTCTTTTATATTAATGAAATTTAAATTTAAAATATTATTTAATATAAGAATACGTCACCTATATGATCAGATCTTGGTGTCTTTTTTAACTTATTAAGATTCCGAGAGAATCTTTCTGCCGGTAGGATCTCATAAAGCTGTCCAATCCAATGGAAGAGCGACGCATCTGAGGTTGATAAGGGGAGGATGGTGGCGGCTGCCCTCATCCCCACAAAAAATTTCAAACACGTATCATTCATCGACTTTGAATTTGTGATTTTTGGATTGACTTGGAAAAGATGGTGTTACAACCTTTCTTCGACTGAGGAGGAACTGCAAAATTATTATATTAAATTTTAATCAATCTTATATAATTTTTCATTAAATTATCGACATTATTTTTTTAATTATAGTTCTTAAAACTAGATCGGACTAGAAATCAGTCAAAACTCATGATTATGGGTTCATGAGTTAGACGGGATTAAATAAGTCTAACCGTATATTTAATAAATAATATTAATAGTACAATATTACTAATAAATTAATATAATATTATAATTTGATAATAATTTTTAACAAAAATATATAATATAGCCATATTTAATATAAAATATAAATATAAAAAAATAAAATAACCGTATTATAATATATTTTATTTTAAAAAAAATTTAAGTTATTAATTTTTTCACCAATTCAATTATGTTCCATTAGGAATCAACTGGTTCAATCAAAGTTGACTGTATTTTAAGTGCAATTGAATTAATTCAGATTGAATAAGTAGATAGTTCTCAATTGAACTGGTCGAACCAACTAACCTAACTTAGTTTTTAAAACTACTATGTTTTTAACCATGTTCTTTTATTTTTACTTTAAATTTGACCCTTCTTAAACTTAATTTCTTGATCTATAATTTTACGTTGCAACAAACAAACTAAATAATGGAAAAAAAACGAATAATGGAGCCACAACGGGACCACATTTTCATGGTTTATTCCTCTATCTATGTAGTCCATCAATATCACAGGCCAAGTGAATCGGATAAGCCCAATCACAGAACAACAAAACAAAACAAAAATGTGGATGGCTATGAAATCAAGACTAAATAGCAAATTCAATGCGAGACACTGAGCTAAGATGGGCAACACCAAGCTGAAACAATGGAGCAAATGATGCAAAGGAAAAACCGAAAAAGAAGCAAAACCTCAAAGGTACAGGAACAAGAATTGTCGAACTCTATCACAGCAATGAGGATACGGCCTTGCAGCTCCAAATGCTTTGACGCTTGAAATCCAAAGATCAAAGCCTCGGATGGGAAAAAAAAAAATGCAACAGCTAGGGGGGAAAACAGCACAGCAAACAATCGATTCAATGAGCCACCAAGAACAAAACAAGAGCATCAGGTGCAGCCTCAACCGATCAGATTAGCAAAGGGCAGCAAACAGCAGTAGCGACAAAGAGTGATGAACAGCAATAGTATGAGCAACAGAGGTGCAAGGGAGGCATTGCAGCACGTGAAAGGGAAGATTGAAGGAAGAGGTAAATATACCAGCTCTTGATTCAATAGCAGCAGCAAGTCCGAGAAGCAATAAGCCGCCAAACAGCAACAGCAGCCCCGTACAGAGGAGGCCCGAGCTACAACAGGGACGAGTCAGAAGCAGCAACGAGCAGAGGATAGCAAGTTGCAGTTTAGCGTTGAAGAAGGCAACACAGATCAAGAGATGGGAGGCACCGAGGCAACAGCAGTGGCAAGCAGGAGGCAACAGCAAGCTACAAAAAACAACAAGAATGTCTAGTCAAGTGCTACGAATCTCGACCTCAGCCATCTAATAGCCACGATGCCAGCCGAATCCGTGATCGCGACTCAGGAAAATTGCAAAACCGGGGTCATGGGTGGAAATTCCGAATTGTGCTTTGAAAGAAACATCACCCGAAACGAAACTCAATTTGGCTCACGGCTCAGCCCACGATCCCCATTGCAGGCTCGATCTGCGGCTCCTACTCCGAATGGGTCGCAGGCCTCACAAACGTATGGAGGCTCGGCAGGTAAGATTGGTTCGGTGGTGGATGGCCGTAGCACATAAACCACAGGCCCTGATGAAAAGAACGATGAATATGTATACCTTAGTAGATCGAGAACCTTTACGACAATGGAGAAACTGGATACGGGAAAAGAAACGAGAAAACGAACAGTACAGTGTTATGTGTCTATTTCTCAAGAACGAAGAAGGCGGAGTAAAGGGAGAGGATTAGAACACCTGAAGAAGAAGGAGAAGAAGAAGAAGAAGAAGAAATCGAGATGTAGGATAGAAGAAGAAGAAGAGACAGAGGAGAAGGGAGGCAGGAGAGGGAGAAATCACAGGGATGCTTAACCCACTCTGTCACACGCTCAGAGGATTGAATTGCCTTCAACTCATTCTACACTCAAGTCCCTCATTCTCTTCCCTCGTTACAAGCAAGACCTTCCCTCTATTTCACTTTATTTACATATTGACCCCAATTACTAAACCAACCATAACATACAGAGCGGATATAATATACATGCATATAGCTAATTCGCAGAATCAGTCAAGAGAATGCATATAACAGCTTATATATCGGCAGCGATCAATCGACGAAGAAAGCATCAAATTCACAATTCCTACTTATCACAAACCAAAATTCTCAACGATTCAAACACGCATAACTCTATCACAAATTAATAAAATTTTATAATTCAAATAATTCTAAGATAATTGAAAATAGTGCATAAATATAAACGAAAATGCACTTGAATTGATGATCGGAGCTCTCATAAGTGGTGGGGCATGGATCTTCTATGTCTAAACACAACCCCTTAGAATTTGTGAAAATAGTTAGTCTCCTCTCATCGATGAGATATTAGAAGAGTCGGATTTGTAATGTATAACTCAAGACCGCAGCCCTAAATTGCACATAAGTGCATGTAGTTTATTCATTCTTAATTTCACCGATTGTAGAATTTTGAAATTACTTTATAGTTTCTGAACATTAATCCTTACACTTTAAGAGTTGTCTGATAAAATTCTATTACTAGAACTTAATTAAATTACTTAATCAGGTCAACTATTTGGATAGTATAAATACATTATCAATGATATAATTGTTGCATAATAATTGTCAAAATAAATCCAACCGCCATATGATGAAACATATATAAATAATAACTAAACAATGATGTTCATAAAACAAAAAGATATTGCTTCCAATAAACATCAAAGGAAAGAAAAAAATGAGGGAAAAGAGAGAGAGAGAGAAAGAAGCACTCCAAGATTGGGAACAGATTTGGAAAAGCACTATCCCCTTGATTTAAAAGGTATCTACAGAGTATTACATGTAACAGTTATACTACATTCCCCCCGTTGATAGAGGGTAGATAAATGTTAAATTTTAATTATTATCTTAGTGAATATTAAAAAAAGTAATTATTATATAAAAAGGAAAATAAAAGTTGTTAAAATAGTGTAACCTTGTATCACATACTTTTTTCTTGATTTAAGTAAAACTTATGTAATAATATTATATGACTTCACCTTATTTTAGCCTTTCTTATCAAATTATCTTGTCTCATTCTCTTATTCAGTTATTTTTTTCTCTTTTTTGAATTTCATCATATTCAAACTCAATTCTTACCTGACTATAGCCAAATCAATTGATAGTCGAGATGGGATTAGTATTAGCAAATGGATCCAGACACCTTAAATTGAACTCTCACAAAAAGGGAAAGCAACTTAATTTATAAATGTTTATGTTTGAGTGTCCCAAGAGGGAAAAAATGACACTTAAAATCGGTAAATGAGAAATTGTGAGCTAAGATTCATTTAAATATTGTGGGTAAACTCTATTTAAAAACATATGTTGAGAGAGAGGATTTGGAGTAGTAACACTATATTTAACATAATAATTAAGAAATTATAAATTTAATTCACATGGGTAGACTCTTTATATTCTAATATTACTTTTATCTCCTATCATTTTTTAGGCTCATAGATATCTTATTTAACATGAAAAAAAACACATATTAAACATAAATTACAAATAAAAAGTCCAAGAAGTTCCTATGAATAAGTAACCTAGGAAGAGCTCCTATAAAAGAAAGAATGAATGAATGAATGGTGGGCACATTGGTGAGGCAAAAAAAAAAATTTGAATGCTTTATATGTAGTAGAGAGGTTTTGTTAATTGCTATTAGTAGACTCCTAAGGATTGATGACTGCGACGAAATTCGACATTGAGAAGTTTGACGGGGCAATGAATTTCAGTCTTTGGCAAGTGGCATGATTAATTTTGTCGTTCAAAGTGGTCTTGAAGCGGCAATTGAGAAGCATAATCCCTCCATATTAGAGGCCGATTAGAAGAAGCACGATAATGATGTGATGAAGAAATTCACAATGATAACACTATTGTTAATTTATGGAGAAAGATGGAGGCTTTATATCTATTGAAGTCAATTGCTAGTCAGCCCGTGTTAAAAGCAATAGTTGTATACTTTCAATGGGTTGAAGGGACTTCGATCAAGACCCATATCAGTAAGTTCATCAGCCTTGTAAATGATTTAAAGACCATCGATACAAAGTTGGATGATTTACGAGAAGACATCCTAATGCTAGATTATGTCAAAGACAACCTTTTGAGCAAGAAAAAGCAAACAACTTTAGGTCCAATGATCAAGTATCGAGCTTGATCATCAGGGTAAATCTTAGAGCAAGGGTTCAGGCAAGGGCTAATCCAGGTTAAAGTCAAGAAACAAGGAAAAGGTCTACTACTATTCCAAGAAGAAGGGACATGTGATTTTCGAATGCTACAAGTGAAAGAATCAGAATAACCTCAGTTGTGGAAGTGATAATGGTATGCACCATGAAGACATAACAAATGCTAGTGTTGCCGAGGAGAAAGAGAAAGATATCTTGTTATCATTCAATGAAGTTAAGCCAAGTGGCAAGGACAGATGGATTTTAGGTTTGAGTTGTCCATATCATATTCATGTGTGCCCCAATATGGACTATTTCTACTTCTACTAGTTAGTTGCAGGTGAAGCTGTTCTTATGGGCAGCAGTGCAACCTAAAGACAGTTGGCATGGGAACAATTCTGATCAAGATGCATGATGGGGTCATCAAGACCATAACTGACGTAAAGCACATTCATGACCTGAAGAAGAATATTATCTCACTAAGTGTGCTAGATTTAAATGGGTGTAAGATTAGAATTGAGCCAGGCGAAATCATGGTTTGTTATGGTGTCCTTATTGTGATGAGGGGAAAGAAGATTGGCAGTTTATCTCCTCCCAGGAACAAGTTCACTGGTTCACCTACAATATCATCTTTCACGTATGGAGCCACAAAGTTATGGCACGTGAGGTTAGGGCATACAAATGAAAAAGGAATATGAGTCTTGAGTAGTAGGGGCCTCCTTCCATCAAATGACTTTGGGAAGCAAGCATTTGTGAGCATTGCATTTTTGGGAAGCAAAGGAGAATATCTTTCAACAACATCGTCCATCAAATACGGGCCACACTTGACTATGTGCACGCTAATTTGTGGGGCCCGGGACAAGTTCAAAGGCGGGTACCCAATATCTCCTTACCTTCATCGATGATTTCTCGAGGAAGGTATGGGTGTATTTTTTGAAGAACGAATATAATGTGTTTGCTACCTTTATTCAGTAGGAAGTATTCCCAGAGAAACAAATAGTGAAACATGTCAAGTAGTTGAGGACCGACATTGGCTTTGAATTTCGTAGCATGGTGTTTGAGTAGTCTTACAAAAATAAGGGATCTTAGGCATTGAATGGTCATGAATACTATGCAAGAGAATGGCATTACATAAAGGATTAATAGAACTCTACTTGAGTGAGCTCGGTGCATTTTCTCCAATTCAGAACTTGGGAATTAATTTTGGGCAGAAGCTATCAACCTAGCATATTATTAAATGAATCGATCGCCAAATCAGGCTTTGAAGTTGAAGACTCTAGAGGAAATCTGGTCAGGTGACCCTCATAGTTATGAATATCTTAGAGTGTTTGGTTGTCTTGCTTTGTGCACATGTGAAGTAAAGGAAGCTGGAACTGAGAGTTGTAAATTGTATTTTTCTTGGCTATCTTTTCGAAGTAAAAGGATATAAATTTTGGTATCCAAAAACTAAGAAAACTGTTGTTAGTGGAGATGTTATTTTTTATGAGTCTACAATATTAAATTCGATGAATGATTTGTCCTTACCCAAAGATGCAGGAAAACATGATGCTCCTAAGAAGGTAGAGACTGAGATTAGTGGTTCACCAATTCATTTGAATGATTCAAATACAATAAACAAACCATTGAATCTGCCATAGGTGGAGTCATCTCATGATCCACAATATTAATTAGCTCTAGACAAACAAAGGAGAGAGTTCAACCCACCTCAAGGATATGGCTACGAGGATATAATAGCTTATGCCCTACATGTTGCTGAGGACATCGAGTCAACTTATCCATCATCATATTCTTAAGCTACCTAGTCTCTCATTTAGAAAAGTGGCTGGTAGTGATGCAAGAGGAGATGGAGTGCCTACACAAGAATGGGACTTGTAAGCTAGTTAGCCCTCTCGCTAACAAGAGGATTGTTGGTTGCAAGTGGGTGTTGGAGAAGAAGGATCGGTCAAGTTTAAAAGGTAATAGATACAAGGTTGGATTGGTTGTAAAGGGTTATAGTTAGGTTGACAGAGTGGATTTCCACAGTGTGTTCTTCCTAGTTATGAAACATAACTTCAATAGAGTTCTATTGACCCTAGTTGCTATGCACAACGTTGGGCTAAGGCACTTTAATGTGAATACTGCTTTCTTGCATAATAACTTGGAGGAAGATATTGATATAAAGCAACCAGAAGGATTTAGTTTGGAAGGACAAGAAAATAGAGTGTGCCTCTTGAAGAAATCCTTTGTTAGCTGAAACGATTTACTAGCTAAAATAGTTACATCAAGAGTGGTATAAGAAATTTGGCTTTTTTATACTAAATATTGGTTTTGCTCAAAGCAAGTATGATAATTGTATGTATATACAACGTCTTGGAGATGATTTCTTAATCTATTAGTTGTTTTGCGTTGATTGCAGGTTCGAAGTACAATTCAGTACAGAATTTGAGATGTAGATCTTATGGCAGGAATATTTATTTATTGAATTTATATATGTATGCCGTACACAAAAAATTATAATATGTATATATTTTTTTGATATGACCCATTAATTCTTTTGAGCTAAAGGATTAGGAGCAATATATAAAGACAGTATCGTCCACCGGTCGATGGAATTCTTAAAATAAAAGGCACGTCGTCCTCTCGCTGTTGAGATCGAACGAGAGAGGAGAGAATTTGGGAGAGATTCCAAGTGATTTGCAGCGATTTCGGAATGTCTTCGTTCGATTCGCACAGCGCCGACGGCGAGGCTCCGCACCGTCAATTCGGTGAGGATGACGACTTGTCCGGCTACGGAGGCTACACCGGGTTCGCCGCCGGCGGCGAAGACTACAGCGGCGCCCCCGGCCACTTCTCCTCCGATCCCGCCGGAGGATTCCCCGGGGACGGAGATGTAACCGTCGATCACGTCGCAGCCTCCCCAGAAATCTTTGGATTTGAAGATCCGAGCTCTGGTTACCCCCAGGCCCAGTTCAATGGAAATGGGAACGGAAGTGTCTTCGTGAGCGATGGGGTCTTCATGACGGATGGCCCGGTGCTTCCCCCGCCAAGCGAGATGGAGTCGGAGGAAGGAGCTGCCCTGCGCGAGTGGCGTCGGTGAGGGTTTGAGGCTGCCTGATTTTGCTGAATTTTCTACTCTCTCGCTTCAACTTAGACTAGATCTGGTGTTTGTTTGCAGTAAACCCTTAGATCTACCGGTTTGATGAAGTTTAGTGGTAGAACTGTCGCGCATCAGCGGCGGATGTCTTGTTCAATTACATGTTTGATCACTCGTAGTGCTGGGTTTCTGAAATTTTAGGACAATCATTTGATATTCTGATTAGGATCGCGATTATATGCTCTGAAAATGATTTACTGACAGTTTTAATTCATGCGTCCAAAAGCTACTTTTTGACTTAGAATGATGGATCTGCTGGATGGGTCTATGCAATAATTGCAGCACTCCTAATACAGATCTCTATTAGAAATTCTTTGAATATAGGACTGTATAACTATTTTCCCTGGATAATTTGTTTGATCCTGCTATCCTGCTTTCGTTAAAACGATCAGATGTCTGGTGTGATCCTGAAATTTATACTGAATTTGCTATATGATGATAAGATGTAACAATATTTTCTTTTGTGCATGATCCAAAGAATACTCTGATGTGGGAAATTCTCTTCTGTGGATCATAAAAGTGTTCGCTGTATGCAGTATTCTTTAGTCTAATATAAATCTGCTAAAAATATGTTTTATCTGAGGTTCTCTGCAATTTAGCAAGTGGTGCTATGAACCCTTATAGTCTAATATTCTGTAGGGAGAGTGCCAGGATAGGGATATCTTATGTGATGATTATTGGACCACGTTTGTTTTCATCTAATTCTTGCATTTCTATGTGTCATGCCCACACATGCCAGTCTTGCTTCCAATCTAGATGACCAGAGAAAATCATAATGTTTGAAAAGGCTCAATTTATTGATTTATTTGCCAAGAAAATCCGATTGTCTGTCCTATCATTGTCCTTAGAACATGTGTCATCTTTACAGTCAGAACGCAATTTTGCTTGAGGAGAAGGAGAAGAGGGAGAAGGAATTGAGAATCCAGATTCTAGAAGAAGCTGATATTTACATTCAAGAATTCTACGAGAAAAGGAAGTTGAATGTTGAATCCAACAAAACTAACAACAGGGAGAGAGAGAAGGTACTGAATCTCAGAGCTTTCACTTTCTTCTCTCTACTTTCATACCTTCATCCAAGGTGTCTTGGTGACACCTAGTTCATCAAAGGCTAAGGGCAATGGATTCTGTTGTGCTGTAGCTATTTGTGGCCAATCAAGAGAAGTTCCACAAAGAAGCAGACAAGCAGTATTGGAAGGCAATAGCTGAGCTAATACCACACGAGGTTCCAAACATTGAAAAGAAGAGAGGTAAGAAGGAACTGGAAAAGAAGCCAGGGATCACAGTTTTACAGGGGCCGAAGCCCGGGAAGCCCACTGACCTATCCCGGATGAGGCAAATGCTTGTGAAACTCAAGCACTCTCCTCCACCTCACATGATTCCTCCTCCAGCTCCTGCAAAGGACGCAAAAGACAAGAAGGATGGGAAGGACGCTGAGAAGCACATGAATGGGGCTGAGAAGAAGGTGAATGGGCCCGAGCAACCCATCAAAGATGCTCAGAAGGAGGATTCTTCAAGCATCTTGGAGGTGGAGCAACCGGTAGAGAAGCCCACCGAGGAGACTAGCTCTTGAGTCTGGCACATCGAGAGGTCTCCTTTCTCTTCATACCTCTTCAATTGAGTGCCTATTAAATTGGTTTCTCATATATATCTTGATGGTACCAGCAGGTCCACTTGTTTGTCTATTCATGAATTTTTGTAATGATCTATGGTTTTCTTCTCTTTACTATTTGCCAGGACACTCTTATCTGAGTCCATCCTGCTTGCTTATATCTCATTCCAATTTGCTGTTGTTACTGAGGTCTCATCATCTTTTATTAGCTAGACCGTGCATGTTGTTTCCAATTTTATCCTATCCTTGTATGATCAGTAATGACTAATGCTGCCTCAAATTTATTTTAACTAACATGAAATAACTGATCTTGGGTTTTCTTCATATAATGCTTGTGCCAATGGTGTTCATGAGAATGTCATTTAGCAAAACTAGCGAGCATCTTTGCAAAACGGAGATTAGAGAATGAAACTGTAAATGGAGGTCCATTTACTTTATAAAACTCAGTTCATTTACATCATACATTCTCAGTGCTATTGCCCCGTATTTGTTTCGTTTTCTTCTCGTCGTGCGTCCTTGAGTTTTATCTTCCTGTATTTCTCCGTTGGTAGTTACTGTGTTTGAACCATCCGGTTGCCACTTGTTGCATGGTTGGCTCTGCATTTTGATGCATGGTGGCATCACTTGCATTTTTCGGAGATGCTAATGCAAATGAGCTGAGAAACCAACACTTTTTAGATACTGTAAAGAAAGGCCTGCTTTCGCACAAGTGGTCCTCATCGATCATATTGAACGACAGGCATAAGGCCATCCTCATCCCTGAGACGAAATGGAATAATTATTTGCGATTTCCCGTTTAATGGGTCTGAATACCTCGTCGCTTATGACAATATATTTCCTAGACCATTCGACTGGCTGTCATCTCCTTAACCGAAAACTCGACTGAACGTTCTTGATGCACCATCAATCCCAATACCCGGTCCTCGGCTACTGAGCTCGGTTCATCTGTGCCATTACGAATCTGGTGAAGCTCCGAGGCGACACCTCAATGCCCCAACATGATCCCTTCACGCGGGTGCCATCCAGTAACAAGAGTTTTCCTGGCTTTATGGATGATTGGATTTGGAGGGAGACAATTTAGAGTCATCAGCAACTCCCTCTTTTTTTTTTTTTTGGGTTAATATCCTAGCTAAGAATAAACTTGGATAATTTTTTTAAAATTTAATATAAGTTTTTTTTGCATATCCAGATTAAATACCAAATATATGCCATTTATCACACCATCATCTCTCACTGTCTAATGGCAAATCCCCAGGCAAAACCAAAAGCGGCATATAATGGGTAGGGGAAAGGCAGAACGCAATGAAGGAAGAGGTGGACCGGTTGCAAGCCGCAGGATTTATCTAGGAAGTTCCACTTCGAGCTTGGGTTGCCAATATTGTCCTGGTAAAAAAAAAAAAAAAGCAAACGGTAAATGGAGAACGTGCGTCGATTTTACAGATTTGAACAAGGCCAGCCCGAAGGATTCCTTTTCTCTGCCCAAGATCGACCAGTTAGTTGACTTAACATGTGGTCACCAACACCAACTATTATTCTTTATGGATGGTTATTCTGGATATTATTAGATCATGATGAACCTTGAAGATGAGGACAACACGGCATTTTACGCTGTTGACGGTGTGTATGTTATAAAGTAATGCCTTTCGGTTTGAAAAACGCAGGTACGGCGTGCACCAGCGCTTGATTAACAGGTTGCTTGCGGCACAATTGGACAAGACGCTAGAGGCCTATGTGGATGATATGATTGCGAAGCTTCACTACAAGAACGGTGCATGTGGAAAACTTGAAGGATGCCTTTGACGTTATGAGGAAATATAATCTACAGATGAAGCCAGAGAAATGCGCTTTGGGCATCGAATCTGGGAAGTTCCTCGGTTTCATGCTTTGTCATCGAGGTATAGAAGCCAACCCGGACATTAATGCGAAAGGGTCTTTCTTGGCATTGAAGGATTATCTCCGTTCCCCGCCTTGCCTATCAACGCCAGAAGAAGGCGAGTCGCTCTACTTTAACTTGGTGTAAGCGAATGTTAGAGAAGAATTTTACCATTATTAGGAAATTTAATTTTTAATATCAAATAAATTAGCTAGTTAATATTATCATAATATTATAAATTTGATTTAAATATTACCGTAATATATTAATATTATTTATTATTTTGAGCCTATAAATAGGCGAATCACATAATGTAATTCTTCGAATCTGTCAGAATAAAGAGTTATCAGTTACTTTTGTGTATTCGACCTTTGGGCCACCACGTATTTCTATTACCTCTACATTATCTTTATGTTATTTTAAATTTGTACATGGTATCAGAGTATGTTGATCCTGATATATTCGTTGTGCAGAAGACGCTAACAGAGTAGTTTGATTGAGTAAATTGATGATGCAACAACAAAGGCATCGGATTACCTCCTACAACCTCTCAAGTCAAAGAAAAGAAGACTCAAGTCGGTTGATTAGATCTTTAAAGGTAAAAAGTCTCAAGTCAATATTAATTTTTCGATCACTGAAACAAAAAATACTCAAGTTGATTTTCCTAGGTTAAGAAATTTTGCTATTTTTATCAATCTTAATCAAATATTTGAAGCCAATATGACATTTTATCGTACAAAACAAGTATTTCATGTTGCTAGTGCTTGTTTTGAGGAGGAGTATTAAATATGTAATTTTATTATTATTAGAAAATTTGATTTTTGATATTAAATAAATTACGTAATTAGGATTATCAAAATATTTTAAATTTGATTTAGATATTATGATAATATTTTAGTATTATTTATTTTAATATTTTATTATTATTCTAAATTTATAAATAGATAAATTATCTAATATAATTATTTGATTCAATTAGAATAAATAGTTAATCAGTTAACCTCGTATATTCTGTCTTTGTACCACCACTTAATTCTATTAGCTCTGCACTATCATTATTTTATTTTAAATTTCTACGGATGCCGCGTTAAGATGAGTACTGGAGTCCATTACGTAGGTAAGGTTATGCTTCCTGCTAAAGGCAATCATCTTCCCACTGAAAATTTTGTATACGCTCTAGCCCTGGCGGCGTGAAAATAGCGCCCCTATTTTCATAGCCATTCTGCAGTAGTGTATACAGATCATCCTATAAAGAAGGTAGTACGTAAACCTGAGGCATCAGGGAGGCCGATCAAATGGGCAATAGAGATGATCAGCAAGCTTAACCTCTCAATCAAACCCTGAAAGGCTCAGGCCTCGGCCGATTTCTTGGCCGAAAACACCAGCACAGACATTACAACGCACAAGGATCAGTGTTCGAAGGTGTGGGAGCTTTATACGGATGGAACATCAACCACCAATGGCGCAGGGGCAGGCTACGTTATCATACCACTAAGTGGCGAACCTCTCACATATGGTACGTTACTATCGTACTCAGCTAAGAATTATGAAACTGAGTGCATGGCTCTGATCACGGGGCTCCTTATTGCCAGAGGAGGAGGAGCCTAGAAAATACACGTGAATTGTGATTCACAACCGGTGGTGAATCAACTAAAATGGCACCTATGAAGCGAGGGAGGTTGTCGTCAGAGCCTTTGTCGAGAAGGTAAAGTCTACTACCGAAAATTTCGACTTGGTGGTTTTTGAATGCATGCCACGCCACAACAATATCTTGGCGGATTCCTTAAGCAAGGCAGTTATGAGGCAAGCTGACGGTCATGTACATTTTCATGGATGTTCGTGATTCATCACTCGTAAGCATCGAGCGTAAAAGTGATTTGCGCCAAAAAATGGGGAAACATGGTTGAGCCCAATCTTTTCCGGTACTGGGAGAGGGACCAAATATCTCAGATCCTATTGAGGCGCGAAGAATCAAAGCTCGAGTTGCCTGATACATTCTCCTCGGTGGCGTGTTGTACCACCACGGAGCTTCTAAACCGCTCCTAAGATGCCTCAGCCGAGACGAGGCAAGCTATGTGTTACGAGAGATCAACGAAGGGATAGTCGAAGGGCATCAAGGAGGTAGGGCTTTGGCCCGCATAGCACTCAGACAGGGCAACGATTGTAGATGATGCAAAGACGCACACTCGAGGTTGCGTTGCATGTCAGGAATTCGAGCGCAATCCCTCGTCTTGTCCTGCAAACTTGACAACGATCAAGGTTCCTTGGCCTTTCGCTCCGCGGGGGATTGATATATTGGGACAATTGCCTCTAGCCTCGGCCTAACGTCGGGTTGTGTTTGTTGCCGTGGAATATTTTCTCAAAGTGGGTTAAGGCCGAAGCGACATCTTCTATCACTCATAAAGGCTGCCGGGAAGTTTGCCCTCGAGCGCCCGCCCTGTCTACCGATAGGGCACCCATAAAGTCATCATCGCCGACAGAGATGCGTCGGGAACTACATATCAGCCATCGTTCCTCCCCTGTAGCGCGTCTACAGACGAATGGTCAAGTGGAAGTGACCGACCGCACTACACTTCGTGGCCTAAGGACCAAGCTTGCGGAAGAGCTTGATAGTGTCTTGTGGGCGTATAGAGTCACGCTGCGATCATCTACTAGAGAACCCCCATTTTCTCTCGCCTATGGATCCGAGGGAGTAATTCCTGCCGAGATCGGAATTCCTTCTCGTCGAGTTAGCCTGTACAGCGCAGCCTATAGTGACGTAGCACGACAGGAAGAGTTAGACTCCCTAGCAGAAAAAAGGTTGGGGGCCCTGCGCTTGATCGTCGGGCTCGTGCGCACCAGTTCCATTTAGTAGATTTGGCGCTGAGAAGGAACCAGTTCATGCATCAAGATCGCATCAACAAATTATCTCCTAAATGGCAAGGTCCCATTCAAATGCCTACATCCTGCAGGACGTGGAAAGCATAGTTTTGCCGCAGGCAATCAATGCACAAGTCCTGAAAAAGCTCCACTGCTGACAAAGTATGGTTGGATTCCCATGATTAATCTCTCACGCATAGAGCGGAAGTCTCACGTGTAAATAGTTGTATGCATGTTTGGATTCCTATTATTAGCATGAAGGAAGATGCTGATGTATTTACCTTCCAAAGTCATCAACGGAAAAGTCATTAAGTCTTAATGATGGGCTGAATCCAAAACTCATTAACACCGAATTGCAACCTGCCAGGCTCCTTAGAATCTGCTGGTTGTGCCAGCACAATCGACGATACATCCAGAAGCAGTAAATCAAGATTCCAGTTAGCTCACCAGGGCACCAATTTAACATAAACGATCTAGCCTGAAAGTGGTCCACAATCATTCTAAGGTAGCACGATCCGTCCACAACGCTTTAACCATGAAGAGAGAGAAGACCTTTCCAAGTTACAACAGTAACCATCCTACATTGCAGCAGGCGCTCCATGATCCAACAATAAATGCATGATTAAAGATAACAGAGTTTTAATTCCCTTATCTGCTTGTCATTCTCTAGTTTAGATCCGGCAGGCTGAACTCTTGCAAGTTGATAACCGCTTAATTCAGACTCCGCTATCTCTACTACAAAATAAACCTCCAGCTCATACATTCACTACCTCTTCCCATGGGGCTCTTCCAGCGTTAGCTGCATCAGGAAAAGCATAACGAGGGATAAAAACCCAACACAACAGCCCGGCACCACTTCAAAACTTGAAATCTTTCTTCTTCGATTTCCCCTCCTTTTCCTGCATCTTGCGCTTTCTCTTCTTCTCATTCTGCATCAAATACCGTATTATTGGTCAACCAGCGGAAAATAATGACCCCCCAGTATTTGCAAAAAGATTAAGACAAGTCAGAGCAAGAAATTGCATCTCTCCATAGCAGTCCATGAGTCGAAAATTCGTCCAGGTAAGCAAAGCTTGATAAATAACATAATTTAATAAGAATGTGCATAAAGTCAGCAAAGTATATATAAAATTTCACAAGATAGCCCGAGTCTAACAGGAGTGACTGCCCACCCAGTCCTAAATCCCTCCCTAATAACTCCTCAATTGGGGTGGATTGTAACAACTCTTTAAGAATGTTTGCCCACCATGTGGTGCCTCCAATTGCTTCAGAAATTTTCCTTCATTAACAATATTCTACCTAAATGGTCACAACTGTCAGTCTCCTAGTCATGAGAAGCTTATTTCTGTTCCACTTACTGTCTAGCTCCAAATCTTCACCCACCCACCTCAATTGGTTAAGGGAGTTTTACCCCCCCTTTTTTTTTTTGCTTCAAAGGTTCAGGGAGAATTGTACAACCATCTATCAGGAAGAGCTTAATACTTTCTAAAAGGTGAACAGAAGAAAATAAACCTCTGCAACCATGTCACTGAAATCTTCCCGCTGGCTACGCAACTTCTCCTCCTCCCGTGCCTCCTCATACCTATCAATTTTATGCAAAATTAAAAACTCAACCAACCACATAAAATAATGTGTAGTTAGATATATGAAGAGTTAATAGTACTCACTTAGCAGCCAGAACATTGTCCATAACTTCTAATTCTTCTGGCTGTAGAGTTACATCAACTTTATCCGACTTTTGTCCTTTTAGAAGATCAACCTGAAAAGATGACCAAAAATGCCAGTTTCAGGAGAACAAAAACACTGAAGAGAACATAAGAGGAAATTTAGAGGCTAATTGCTCACCCTTTTGGCTCCGGTCTTATCCTGAGCACCAGTGTTGAGCACATAACTGTAGGCAAAAGGAACACACTAAAAAGACTATATAATGGATGAAATAATAGATTTGGGAAGACAAAATCTAGATGGAAAGGCTCAGACGTGTGTGTTGTTCCGAGTAGAGTCCCTGGAGCAATCCTCTCTTCTTTCTCTTCAACAACCTGTGGAAAGGCAAGAACAGGATCAATGATACAGCAACAAAAAAGATTTAACACAAAATTAAAAAACGTATTGGACAAAAGAGCATCACTCACAGTGTAAAGAGGCCTATCAGCCTCCTTCCTCTGCTGCTTACGAAGATCAATAACATCAGGTGTCTCAACGCCAGTAGGAGTGCTGATAGGTAAGCATAGGCATAAATATTTCATTAGTCTCAGAAGAATACACCTTTGACAGAGGTGCATCACAACTCCACAATTACAGTAAAAAATTGATCATTAATCTGAGAAACACACAGGAAGCCCAATACCTTGAAAGACTATCCACAGACTGAATACCAGATTCAAGATCCTCTTCTTCGTGCTGTTCTTCCTCTTCCTCCTCCTCCTCTTCCTCTTCCTCCTCCTCCTCCTCCTCCTCTTCCAAGTCACCCCAGTGCTTCGTCTTATCAATTGGCTCTTCCTGCATTAACCATTTGATTCAGTAAGATGGAAAAGTCAACATAAGATCCTCACCTACTTAAAAATTTCAACCACATTACGGATTTAGTTATTTAGTTTCAATTGGACACAGCTTATAAAGAGGTATATATTCATGTCTAGCTTAAAATCAAGCACATATACTCTCTAAAATGAATAGAAATATACACCTCGTAATTGGGCAGTTCTTGCTGCTGGACTCCAAAAACATCCCCGTATAATGGACGCCCATACTAGTCAAATCACCCAATAAAAGGTAAAAGAGTCAGAAACAGCAAATATCTACTAAAATGGGGAAACAAGCATTTTAAAATACAGATACAGAAGGATGAAAAGGAATGGAACTCACTTCATCTACAGGAGGCTTGCCCCAACCACCAGGATGGTAGCCAAAGCTAGCACCTAGGGGAATAGGAGCATTAAGCCCAGGAATTTTTAGCTGCGGGTATGATGGAGGAGGACCATACCTCTGAAATACATTTCAGAATAAGGACTATTAAAGGAGAAAAAAAGATAATATGTTGCACATAAAAGGAAAAGGGCACCAGAGGAAGAAAGATTTCAAGACATTCCAACCTGCATATTGATCAGCCATGGAGGAGGAGCACCCTCTGGCATTCCAAGAGCCTCCTTTAACTCTTGTGATAGCATACCCGGCTTCATCTCTCTCAATTTTACCTGTCATACATAAAAAGTACATACAAAGTGTACATACAGATGATGAGAAAAATTATATATAGAATGCAAAAATAAGTGTACATACATAAAAAGTACAAAGGAATACCTCAAATTCTTTCCCTTCAAAATATAGATCGCCGTGAGATGTCAGCTTTGGCTTGGTCTGATACTTGAAAAATGCATCATGCAGCACCTACAGCACAGGATGAACATTATTGAGACATGAAGACAAAATTGTATGCCAACATGCCATGATGACAGACAAGAACAAGGTATCACAGCATTTATTTGTTATGACCATAGAGATGAGAAGTACAAAATAGGACAAGCAGAAACCTGATAGTCAATATCCATTTTCCCCATTTTAGGTTGCATTCTCTCACGTTGCTTTTGTTTCAGCTTTTTACTATCCTCCTTTTCAATGTATGCCTGCAAAAGAAGAGACCCAACTGAGCAACAACACAGCAAAATTTATATAGAACAAGCTAAACCAGCAGGGATCAGTCCATATTGTTCTGTATTTACCTGTCTTATTTTCTCAATTCCAGTTGCAGCAATAAAATCAGGAAGTTGAAATGGCTGTTTCTCAATACCACGCTTTCCCTGCAAAAGTTAAATCGATGATGAGATAACTAATCAGTGGAAAAATCCACCTCTAAATAAGTTGAGCTCTATAATTGTAAAAGTATCTCAACCAGTCCACAGAGTACAAAGGAAGGGCATCTGAAAATGCAAATCAGAGAAAATCACAAAAGTAATCCCAAGATTTGTTACGGAAATATTCAAAAGAAACGTTTACTTCATTCCATATACTGTATCACTCCGTAAAAAGCCCAACTTCAAACCCACACCCATGCTTTTCCCCCAAGAGATCAAATAGATGGAAGAGTTGCCCAGGAATAACAAGCAAGAATTGATGGTTTAAAGGGTATGCTGTTGGAATAACTCTTGACCAATAACAATAACCAGCCACCTTGATTAAAATACCAAGGCCCCAATTTAAACCTACCAGTTCTAGCTCCACGATTGTCACAGCTCAAAACCCTGCAAGAATCAGATATATGCATATAAGAGAAACCTCATCGACTATCTCTTCCCTTACCCTCTTCCTAGACATTTCATATTGCAACATTTCAAACATGCAAGAGCAAAGCAGCGTATTATGGGCATAAGCATAAATTTTAGAAACAGGAAATAACCTGCAAGAACTTTCTCTTCTGGGACCAGTGCCTAGGGACAGGCACAGTATTGCGATATGATTTCAGAAAAACCAGCAACTTTGGATCAGCAGCATTTGCATCCCATATCTGAATAGATTGATTAAGCCATCACATCTATCAGATAACAGAGAAGTGGACAACTTAAACCAAAAAAGGTAAGCAGAAGTAGCTGCCATGCTTACCTCAACAACATCAGGTCTTGAACAAATCTGTTTCAGTTCAGCAATCTTCATTCTCCTTTGGAGCTAGAAACGCAAGAAAATATATATAATATTAAGAGTAAGAATTTAGGCCAAAAAAAATCCAAAGGAGAAAAAGCAGTAATCCTTAACATAGTTTCACAAATCAAAACAAAGATCATGATTGGAAGAACTGTTACCTTTTTCCTTTTATTAGATAAGCCTTTCTCTTTTTGTTCGTTATTTTGCTCTTCCTCTTCTGAGTCAGAATCATTTTTATTTTTTGTTGCAGCATTTTGAGCATCCTCCTTCTTATCATTAGTTTCCTGAAAGCTCAAGATACCAGTAAGTAAATTTAAATAGCAGTATGAACTTCAATGTCTGCAAATAAGGGGAAACGCTTACGTCTGACTGAGCAGCTTCACTGAAACTGAATTTCTCAAATATCTTCCTGAACTCTTCATCCAATCCATCCTCTAACTCAGGTTTCTCAGGTATGTACTCCACCTCAACTTTCTCCATAACCTATAATCTCACAAAACCAGGTTCAGAAGGTAAATGACATCAGCAATCTATTTCAATTTTCTTCTTCAGCAAATAATGTGCAAACAAATTCGAACATGAGAGCACTGAAGTACAGCTAAAACAGTGAAAACGAAAAGAAAAAAATTAATAACAAACTAATCATTTCTAAGTAAATCACATCGTCAACTTCCAGCTCTCTGAAGAGATTCGACATCATAATCAGGAATACTTCTACACAAGTATGAGACTAAAACTCGAGACGCGGGCAGGCCACCAATCTAGCAGTCAATTTTCATGTCGCTTGAAAACCCTAATACTTCACAGGCAGTCCAAGGGCAGTCACCTGTTGAGGATCAGTGTCCTCCTTCCTGTCCCCTTCACCTTCAGCAGCAGTATCGCTATCGGCTGTGGCAGCGGTTTCCGGAGCGTGAGCAGCCTTGTCCTTCTTCTGCTTCCGCCTGCGGCGGCGCCTCTCGCTCTCCCGGAGCTTCTTGGCGTCGGAGCTGGCATGGTTGCTCAAGGCTCCGTTAGACACCACACCATTCTCCTGCGATGCCGGCGCTGTTGGCAGCGGCTCCGCAGTCATCGTCGTCGAATCTTCTCCTCGGAGCAACTCTTAAGGGTTTGTTCTTAGATGGGAATTAAACGAAACTACAACACAGGGTCCGTTTTCTCCCTTACACCCCGTAAAGCCCGTTAAAGGACAAGGCGGTCATATCACATGATTATGTGGCATATATGGCCAATAAGATTGCGACAGCTGTCGAAGTTTCCATCTCGTCATCCTAATGGCAATTAAGGTCGGTGGAGAAATCAAGAGCTGTTAAAAATTTTCCCAAAAGGATTAATTACACAAATAATATGAAGTTTTGGAAAATAATATGAAGTTTTGGAAAATAATAAATTGGTATAAAAAGAATTTATTATGTTTTATTGATATAAGAATTATAAATATATTTTTCGATAATACAAACTATTAAACTTGTGGTAACACTATTAGTGTTGGTTGGGTCAATAATATAAAAAGTCTTGAAAATATTTTGAATTAGTACAAGATGAAACTTTTGTATGAAATTAATACAAAACATTTTAAATTTGTTTGGTACCCATCAGCTCAAGCTCATGGTGGATGCATATTTGCTTGGATGGCGGATGATAATATAGGGAGTAAAGACGTGATGAAAGAAAAAGCTTAGTTTTGCTTTTTTTGGGTATGTAAATGGCATGACAATTGGCTTTCTCAACAAAGTTGAATAAGATAAATAAATATTAATAAGTGAAAAAGATTGCTTTACATTAAAAAATAATTTTTATATGAAATTACATATCAACATTACTTCTTTTTGTACTAATTTGTAATATTTTTTTCAACTTTTTGAACTATTAAAAAAACTAAAATTCTTGATATAATAGCATTACAATAATTTTAACGGTTTATATTAATGGATAAGTACAAACAAAACACCATAAATTCTTTTTGTATTAATTTGTTTCTTTTTCTAAACTTTCTCTATCGTTCAAGTATTTAACCCGCAAAAAAAAAGTCAATGTTAAAACTTGAAAAAAAAAAAGCAAAAGCCCGCCAATACCACTTTGATTCCTCCTCTTCCGTCTCTTGTATGCCTTTCAACTAAATTTCATCTTATAGGTCTTGCAGACTTCTTATGCCAAGAGATGTTAATGGGCCGGTTTGGCCCAGAACAAGCCTGTCAAAATCCAAACCTGCCATAATAGTTCTAACCGGTTAAGAGGTGGTTAAAGACCAAGTTTAAGAAATAGAATTATTGAACCGAAATCAACACAATATATTTTCTTGTTGAACTAGTCTAAAACCATTTGGGAACTGGCCCTAGAACTATAATCGGCCTAAAACTATTGCAAAATTGGTCCGGACTACTAAAAAATATATCAAATATCATATTTTATCAATTCAATTTAAAATTAAAAAAATAAATAATATTCATTTTAAATAATTTTAAAAAATAAATGGTTCATGATTCAATCCGACTGAACCATGAACCAACCCACTTATAAACTATTATGGGCTGATTCATGTTTTGCTAAATAATAACTCATAACTAGACCGGCCTGTTATACATAAGAAACCTAAACTGCTCATTAACATATTTACTTATGATAATGGTAGTGTAACTTATTGGCGCAACAATGACTTGAAAAATCGTCTGAGCATCATCATTTCAAAGGTTGAAAATTAATAATTAACATGAGACTTCTTGCTTTTACAAGTTGAATGAATTGATTTCAACTTTTCCTTCTTTTAACTTCATGCGCAGGATGGGTAAAGTTGAGCTTCATCGTTGTACCATCAAATTACGCATAGTTATGCTATGATAGTATAGAGAATTTTAAAATAATATGAGAGCCGACAAAGAGATATCAAGTATGTGATCACAATTGGCTCAAACTCACAGCAACAATAAAGGATTCGTTATTAAGATCGACTCAATGAAATACATGATTAACTTGTCCATTTATCATCTACTATTATAAATGAAACCAAATTTGGAAGTAAATAGTATAAATGCATAGTAATATTTAAATATGGCATTCAAATATTCTAAATATCTCAATAATTTAGATAACTGATATAATCTTATTTGTTATGCGATACTTATCATCTTAAGACAAAACAATATTTCTTATATTAGGTAGATCTTTAACACGTTTTTATGAGGTGAATGTTTGCCGATTGATTTGCTTCACTCCAATAATAATGTTGTGAGACATATTGCTCAACTTCGATGACGTGATGCTTGTGACATGAGCTAAATTTGTTCAGCAACATCCCATGTAGGTGCAATCTTCTCCTGCTCTTTCACTTAAGTAAAACACCCCATAAAACATGCCCGATCAGATCTCTAATCTTTTTTTTTTTTTTTTGCAATTTTGTATAGATCTCTGCCCTTTTGTCCACCCAATCTGTTGAAAGGAAGCCATGACATCCGCGATAGTTGTGGACATGGTCATGGAGGTCATTTTCGAGGTGGTTGCTGGCACTATGATCCATCATTATTCATCTCAATCTCTTGCTCCTTCACTATTAAAACTCTCCTCATTCTCTTCCAATCTCACTATATTAGGTCCTCCTCCAAGTATATATGTCCAGTCATGTCACTTCCACTACCTATCTTCTGTATTAGTTACGTGACAATTTTGGACAAGCGGCCAAGATGTGTCCATCTCGACATGCGCAGCTCCATCTTCTAGTGATATCTCCAACCGACTTGCGGGGGGGTTACCATTTCAAAAATTGTTCAAACCATCACGGCATGTAGATCTGGTGTGCAACCTCTCACATGACACATGGTTCTCCATCTCTTACTCAAAGAACGGACCCAACAATGACGTTGCTGGTGATGGAACTGCTATTCTTATCTCATGCATTGGTACTTCATATTTGTACACCCCTCATACAAGTTTTCATTTGCCTCGCACGTTACATGTTCAATCTCTTCAAAAGAAGGTCATTTTTGTTCGCCGTTTTGCTCGTGACATTAACTGCTTTTTGAATCGCATGCACGGGGATTCATAATCAAGGATTGAGCCAGAGGGGAGGATCCTTCATCATTGCCACAGCGACGGTCATTATTTCCTGTCTCCTGTACCACTGCATCCGATCAAGCTCTTACTGTAACTCTCATGTCTCCAGCTGTTTGGCATGCTCGTCTTGGCGGAACCACCAGCTCCCTAAAGGAACCGGGTTCATTTCACCTTCCGCCTGTGCGCATCTACCCCCAAGAACCAGGACCGCATTGCCAACTTCCTCCACCGCATTGCCTTTTACCTCTATCACATTATTACTCCTCCACTGCGGTTGACTTTCATCCACCACCTCGTAAACTCACTCTCACTGATGACTCTCCTCTACAAGACGAACTCTCAATCACCTTTGTCTTCTCATCCCATGCATGCAAAAAATGTAGCAAGTTTGTTATCACTCAGACCGTTCAATCACAGATACCATGCACTCCTCCATCCTTTGTTGAGGCCTCTAATGATTTTAGATGGAAGCAAGCTATGGCTGAAGGGTTCAATGGCCTCCTTGCCAATAATGCCTGGTCTCATGTTCCTTTTTTCCACCTTTCATGAAAACTTGTTGGCTCTAAATGGGTTTATAACGATTCTAAAAGTTATCTTTGTTACTTGATCCTTATTTCTCATTTTTTTATTAGTCAAATTTATATTTTATTAATAACATTTTAGAAAGTACGAAAATTAGACCAACCCCCTCCTATACATATATATAAGCTTGGTACCAGGAGTATTTGTAATTGAAAAAGCTGTTTTATTTATTTATCATGATAAAATTGTCGTTGATAATAAAAACACGGCGAAATCCCATCGAATAATAATCAAACTGTTGGAGGATCCCATAAAAAAAAAACATAATTTTTAATCTTCCACACAACATAATTTAATCTTCCAACAATATAAAATTGGATCGCAATAATGTGACTCAACTACTCTCTTCTTCCTTTTTTTTTTTCTATTCTCCAGTTTTGTATTCAACCCATACCTGTCAAATAAATTGAATCACTAGTGCTTAACCCCGATCCCATAAATTAAACCTATCAATTCGGGCTGTGTAGGTATGACCCACAATCTTGGCTGACCCGAGCACAAATGTTTTGTACTTCAAGCCACTCAACCTGGCCCTAATCAAACAAAATAAAAATTTAAAAATAAATTTACATAATTAAAAATTTTAAAATAAAATTTTGTATACAATTGATTAATATAAATATTTGTATTAATTTGAAAAAAA
>CXYZ01008245.1:666479-678031 GCA_900006705.1 Sonneratia caseolaris
TAATTATAAATTTTTTTATTCATATAATTTAAATATAAAATCTTATTTTATAAATAGGAAATCCTTTAATTAAGAAGGGAAAAGGTCGATTATTCTAAAAAAAATTAGTCAATAGTAGCTTTTTATACAAAGGTACGTCAGAGTTGACGGTGACCGGCTCTATTGTTATTTATTTTTTAATTATTTAACTTATTCATGATAATATGGAAAATTGTATATTAAGGAATCTCTCTGGCTGTTATGGTCATACAGCCATTTTCGTCTCACAAGTAAAAACTATACATATTTACCGCCATTAAGAAAATTTTACTCCATAATCTTATGGAATTTAAAAAAATATATATTTCTTTATTGATTCTCAGGGTTTTAATATTGAAATATTAAGTTATAACGAATGATTTTTTTTTTAGAATTATGAAAAAATTTTATCTCAGATAAATAAAACATTAAAAGTAGAAAAAAATGACCCCATTTATTGGAGGTATTTTAAAATTTTCATGAATAAAATGGGGAAAAATAAATATATAATTTCATATTTGCGGCACAAGCGACCATCGGTGATCGGGGAAATCCAAGCCACTTGATTTATGAGGCGGGGTCGGAAGTCCAACGACAGCTACCTCCACGACTTGGTAGGGCAATTGCGTCAATAACAGTCATATCAGGAGGGTGTCTTCGTCATATCGACTGAGTCATTGCTGAGCCGCCTCAATCACCACCACCATGGTCAGAAATTCAAGGCCAAAAAATGTTGGTAGAGATCAAATTACTTGGAGGAATGATTTCAACATTAAAATTTTAAATGAATAATTTAAAAATTAAATTTTAAATTAAGAAGGTGAATCAGAATTTTTGCAGAGATCTCAACTTAATTATAAATTAATATTAATACGTGTTTTAATTAAAAAAATATTACGCTATAAGAAAAAGAAGTTACTTCCTCCCTACATAATTTCATTTTCAAATCTTCTAATTGCATATTAGAGGTAATTTCCTTTTAGTATTTACATTTCTCGGATATGGTACACTAGATTACCTGTGGACAATACAAGAAAATGCATTAGAATGTTAGGCGTCCAGAAGGCAAAGGAAGAGCGGAAGCCGGGAGGATAAAAAGGCTGCCCTTTAAGAACTTTTCCATCGGTGAAATCTCGAAAACTAGTGATACCCAGTTCATCATCTCCTTCTCTCTACTCCTACGTGAGCAAGAGTTCTTTATCTTTCACCTTGGGTCTCTTCTTTCCCTTCCGCATTTTGCGCCCACGGGAGAGGGTCAACAGAAGGAATTCTTCCTTAATATTTTCAATTCTCGCTTGGTCCTGTGAAGTGGGGGAATCTGAATTCTGCATGAGTTCTTAGAGTTGGGTTTCTCCTGGGGTGCCGTAATTCTGTTTCATCTCGAGGAGTTGAATTCTGGGGTCATCGTGGAATGGCGAGGCGTGGGTATAAGTTGCGTATCCTTTTGCTCTTCTTTGATTCTGCATAGCTCAGGCTCAAGGCTAAAAACGTCTAGGGTCTCTTGCTGTTGCTCTGCTTGTTGCAGTTGTCATGGAGATCAATGTTCAGCCCCGCTTCATTACCACTAGCCTTTTGTTGTTCTTTTTCGTTTCTTTTCTTTCTATTTCTGTATCGGGTTGTTCCTTTTTATTGTTTCACGGATGCGAGAGCAGCTTGTCGCTAATTCTTTTGGGCGGATGGAAGTTATGGAATTCATTCTTTCTTTGCAAAAATGATTTTTTTTTTGGTGTGGAATTTAATGAGAATCAATTCCTCTTTTTTTACTTGCATCAATAAATTTAGCCTTGCACTCTTCCATGTTAGTTTTATAAGTGAAGTTTATTGAGCGAAACTTAGTAGGTGTAACATTGTTGGATTATCTTTCTCTGTGATGCTATGGCAATGTTGGGGTTAGAAAAGGAAAGAAGTTTGGATAGCTGTCGGAAAGTCTTTTACATATTTGGAAGCTCATGGTAGCATGAGACCGCATTTTGTTGGTTACAAAGATATTGATCTATTGCTTATGATTAGGACTTAGAGGGGATATAAATTTAATGGTCTGCTGTCCCATTTCCAATTTAGTCAAGTCGTGGCTTTTGCAATGATTGAACTTATGCGCTTCATTTCACATAAAGAGAGTGATCATTCTGTTATTGGATGCATTTTATTTCCTTGACAAAAAGATCCTAGAGGAATTTGTGGCACATTCAGGCAACGTCAACTGTCTCAGTATTGGGAAGAAGGCTTGCAGGCTTTTTCTTACCGGTGGAGAGGACAACAAAGTCAATGTCTGGGCTATTGGAAAATCAAACTCTTTAATGGTCAGTTTGTTGTAGATTTTTGTTACTTTGTCCCTACAACAGTAACGAAGAGTAATTATAGCCCCAAATTGTAGACTAAGCAGCTTGAGATAATGATAAGTTTGTATGTTCAATTTAATACCTTTTTCAGCTTCTCTCAGATAAGACCAACCATAATTTTCAGAAACCGGTATTTGGTTTTGGATAGTTGACAAGTGGTAAGACTACTTTTATGACACTGTGATGTCATTTTTTGTGTGTCAATGATACAGAGCCTCTGTGGTCACACAAGTACAGTAGAATCAGTAGCTTTCGATTCAGCTGAAACTTTCGTGCTTGGGGGAGCTTCCTCTGGGGTCTTAAAGCTATGGGACTTAGAAGAAGCAAAGAGTATGTTCATAACTTTTTATTACTTGATCAGCAGTTCCACTCATTCGGATGAGTTGCAAATGTTTCAGTTTCTAACCACCCAACTTCCATATTTTCATTTTCTTTATCATATTGTAGTAATACAACTACTCTCTGGGTTCTGAACTTGTAATTTTATATGTTATTACTCTTGAAGTGTAGTGGTTCGTGGTCTTACTGGGCACAGATCAAATTGCACAGCCGTGGATTTTCATCCCTTTGGAGAATTCTTTGCATCTGGTTCCATGGACACTAATCTAAAGATATGGGATATCCGGAAAAAGGGTTGCATACACACATATAAGGGTCACACACGAGGCATTAGTACCATTAGATTCACTCCCGATGGCCGTTGGGTAGTTTCTGGTGGGTATGATAATATTGTTAAGGTAAAATATTTGATTCATTGCTTGAATTCTCTTAAAACAATGAGTATACTAACATGATTAATTGACCGGTTTGAGCTTTCAAATTAATTGACAACTGTTCAAAAATTTTCAACTCCAACATGTCTCCTTTTATTATGAACCTGATGAGGCAGTTTCTCTGAGCAGGTTTGGGATCTGACGGCTGGAAAGCTTTTGCATGATTTTAAGTTCCATGAGAATCATATACGATCCATAGATTTCCACCCTCTGGAGTTCCTTCTTGCCACAGGTGACTGAGCACTCCTAATTTGAGTGAATTCCTTTGGCAATTCCTTTATTGTCTGGTTGTGTTTTAACTGTAAGAATTCATTTATAGAAGTGTTCTGTGTTTGCTCTTGTGGCACCCGGCCCTTTATTCACAATTTCTTGGAAAGATATTCTTAAAGTTTTTTTCTTATATGATAAATGATCCATTTTCTCAGGTTCTGCTGACCGAACAGTGAAATTCTGGGACTTGGAGACCTTTGAACTGATTGGATCAGCTAGGCCCGCAGTATGTGTAGACATGCATGAATTTTTCAGTGGCTCAGTCATGTTGAATTACTAGAGACATTACTAATTAGTTATGCATATTTTGTTTATCACCAGAATTTTTGTTTTGAGAATTATGCATGTCTATGTAATCTACATCTCCAAAGTTATGTTCTTCCATAACAGAAACTGGTTTCATCAGAAATTTTATTTTATGCTACAAAGCCAAAGATTCTTGGTTGTCTAAAATCATAGCATGTTCATTAGCTTTTGCAAGTTTGATCTTTTCATTTAATACTTATATTTCAGTTGTTATACTTTGTTTGTAAGTATTCTAGTTTTTTTATCACTTATATTATCAATTCTCCAGGCTACAGGTGTTCATGTAATCACCTTTCACCCTGATGGAAGAACCTTGTTTTGTGGACTGGATGATAGCTTGAAGGTCTGAAAAGTTCCCATAGTAGAGAATTTTCACATAATGTAATTTTGAAGAATTAATAGCTTTTCAAAATTTCATGAATCACAGGTCTATTCATGGGAGCCGGTAATTTGTCACGATTCCATTGATATGGGATGGTCCACATTAAGCGATCTCTGTATCCATGAAGGGAAGCTTTTAGGTTGCTCTTTTTATCAAAATTCAGTTGGCATTTGGGTCTCTGATATATCGGTATTTATAACAATCTCCCACTACTCAAAATAAAGGGGGAGGAAGAAATACTCCTCTTTCCTTTCTGGCAGCTTTTTCCTGCATTTGAAGTTGATGGCTTCTAATTTTGCTTCCTATCAGCTTATTGAGCCTTATAGAGCTAATCTAGTACCTCTGAAAAGGGATGTCACACATCATGAATTCTACCGCCAGGAGAGCCATTCTTCAGTTAAAACAGGGAGCTGCGAGATATCACTTGTTAATTTAAGCTGTCCATCTCCGGAATATGAGACAAAAGAAATAAAGAACATATACGTGGATAGTAAGTCTTCCATTTGATTTTATTTTGGGGGCTCTTTTTAATTGTTTTCTGTTCATCCAAAATAGCTAGAAGCAAGTGTAACCCAGTCTAAGACACTGCATATGGGTTTCTGTTATCTATTCATAGAAATCAAATTGTAAATAGATCAAAACATGAACCTTGGTCCCTCTTTTAGGGGATTTGACCTGTGAACCTTCATATATCTTGGGGATTTGTTCTGTTAAGGATCTATTTCAGGAAAAGTATTTCCTCTTTTTCTTGTTTCCCCATATAAACTGCTTATGGATGGCGAAAACATAGAAAATATTACCATTAGTAAGGAATGTCTTAAGTGCAATCTGACACTTCTAGCTTATTGCTCTTTTTATTAGTATAAATGAAAAATAAAATCTGGAAAGCTTGCTTCTGGTTTTCCACAAGAAGAATTGGCCTAAGGGCTGAGTACTTTGATTTTGCAACTTGCTAATTTGGTCAATCTATTTTATGCATTGCCCAGCTGCCAGTGGAAATCCTGTTTCTTCTCAGCAAGCTGGTTCCTTGGGCTCTCCTAAAATAATACTACCACTGGATTCCCCTGACAGTTGTAATCTGATGGGAAAGGGGCATACTTCCTATGCAAGAGGGTCTCCCGAAAAATCAAGAGGGCAAACAGAAGTAAAGGACTACTCTGTCCCCCAAACAGAATCTATAACCTTCGCAAGGACTAAACCTGGGATGTTGCTGAAGCCTGCCCATATAAGAAAGCCTTCTACTACAAGAATCGATTCTGAGGTTCTTTCTTCAGCTGCAGAAGTGAAAAATATTATTGAAACAAAGAGCATTTTGGATACTTCAGCAGATTCTATGTTACAGCATATTGTGCACAGGCGGAGACTGTCGAATGCTAATTTTGATGTTGAGACTCTCTCAGTTTCTTCTGAGAGTAAAACTTCCAGTGAAACAAAGATCGACTTAAATGTTCCTAAAGAGACTGTCATCAAGAATGTCCCTGAGAGTCCAAAAGAATCCTGTAAAGAAGATTATTCTGATAAAAAGAATGCGCTAGAGAAGATTGAGAAAATGTTGCCTCAAACCACTGAAGACGAGAATTGTGAGTGGTCAAATCCCAGCATTGAGGCCATTAAGTCGCATCTTATTGATGTCATGGTTTCTTCTTTTGACTTTTCTGATCTATTTACTTGAACTTTCATAAAGTTTGTTGAAATACTAAAACACATGTTTACTGACTTAAATTGGTAGCTACTTGAATATTCAATTTCTGATATAGGTTTTGAATGCCATGCTCTTTGGTTTGATTTTTTATTTGATAGTAAAGACGATACTGACAGTATTTCTGAGACAAAAACTTGTTAGCAAAAGTTTCTAGATATCTCCAACTTATGACAAATCCCAAAATTTAACATGTAAATGTATCTTTATTTCTTTTGTCCTAACATTTCTATTAAATTCCTAGTTCTATTGAAATCTTTTTAACTTGTATTATTATATTTCAGGGGCTGGTTCTTTTGGTAGCAGTGAGGATATAGCATCTGTCAAGATTGTCAATGGAGGTCCCCCACTTCTAACTGTATACCTACTTTTTTTTTTAATTTTAAAGATTATTAATGTGGAACTTATCTTCCAATCTTTCTGTTCTTTTTTTTTCTGCCTTTTTTTTGAATAGTTGCAGTTATCCCAGGCCGAACACGAAGCTTGGTCGAGAAATTTGAAAGAAGAGAAAGGCTTAACATTACTGAAGAGCAAACAGCAAATATCTGCCCTCAAGAATTACCTGTGATGGTTAAAGCAAACATGACTGTGCCTGAGAGTTTCAAACAGATAGAAACTTTGAATAGCACTGATGATGCCCATAACCAGATTGCAGCAGACGGTCAAAATACTGTGACAACAGTGTGTAGCTCTGGAAGAGAAGAAATGGTTAATATCGTGGAAGACCGAGCTAGTCCACCTACCTCTTGCTTGGAGCTCCCAAGGAGAAAGATGTCTCCTACTCTAATCAGTAGAAGTGAGAGAAAAGGACTAGTAAAAAGCAAGGAGGACCGGAGGACAACTGCTACACATAATGTGGTTGTACTTGGCAGAAATAAAGCACCTAATTCTCAGGTAGGTGCATTTGAAAGACGAGAGCATCTTAGTAGCAAGGCGGATAGAGAAGTCACTGCATTTCCAAATGTTGTTCTTAGAAGGGACAGAATGCCTACAGGTCAAGTCAGTAGCTCTGGATCAGGAGAAGGATTTAACAACAGCAAGGAAGATCAATCTGTGGGTGTCACATCTAATGGTATAGTCCTTGGAAGGGACAAGTTACCTGCAAGTCAAGTCAGTAGCTTTGAAAGAAGAGAGAGATCTAATAGCAAGGATGATCAACCAACCAGGATTTCCTCGCGCATTGTGACATCTAGGGAGAGGAGTCAGAGGACACCTCCAACGTTAGGTGGTAGTGGTCGGAGAAAAGAGAGGCCAAGCACTCCTGAAGATCAAGCAGTTAACCGAGCAATGCCTATGATGGAGAGAACTATATCTGCCACAAGAAGGAGTGAAAGAAGAGAGGGTTTTAATATTGCTACTGAGGATCAAGAGATTAATATGCCTCTTTGCACAATATCTGTTATTGATAAAATGGCCTCTGAGCAGGTAGATCTTCTTCTTGCCATCATAAGAGCCGGGCTTTTCTTTTTCTTATGTAGGTTGGCATTCATTTTAAGGTTTAGAACAGACAGTTTGTGCAGTCTAGAGCACCTTTAAGCTTTAAATGTAGGAATGAGAAGATAACAGAATGGGATTGTGCTTAAAACTGTTAAATTTTGAGTTAATGATTCTAATTGGGTTTTTTATGCTTCTAACTTATCTTGGCCAAATCTTCATAAGATTTCGCATCTGCTGAACTTCAAAATTTTGGGTTGACAGGTGCCAGATCTTCAGGAAAGGTGCAAAACAATATTTCTGTGTATGCATTGTATTAGCTAGGGAAAAACTAACAATATTGTTTAGATGTCTCTATGTTGAGATATAGGAATTCCACATCGGAAATTTGAGAGAAACAATCATATAAGTGAATTATACCACTATCTTATCAATTTAAACTTTTGAGTTAGACATGGCTTAACACTACTGGTAGAAATTTTACATGCTTTGGTAAACTCTTGGACAATTGTTGTATTCAAGGGTACGTATAAGCCACATTGCCATGTGATAGAAGGTGTTGAGATATAGAAATCTCACATTGAAAAATTGAGAGAAAAAATCCTAGAGAATAATACCACTATCCCATCAATTTAACATTTTGAGTTAGATATGAGCCCAACGCCTTTACAAATCCAATAGAAATTCTACAAACTCAGTCTACTAAACTTCCTTCTGGTCATGGTCATGCTTATAATGATGCTTGTGAAAATGGCAGATAGGTGATCCTCACATTTCAGGGAAAGAACAAGACTCTCCACATGATAAGGACTCTACTGATGCTCTGATGGAAAGCCACGAAGTTTTCTTGAGCTCTCTTAGATCGCGTTTGACAAAGTTACAGGTGGGTTCATTCTTTCATTTTTTTAGTTGCTTTCTTAAGAAATGATGAGCTTCAATCTTAGTCAAGAATGTATATTTAATGCAATTATTGCAGGTGATACGGCATTTCTTTGGGAAAAATGATTTGAAAGGTGCAATAAATGCAATGTGGAAGCTTGCAGATCATTCCGTGAGTAAATGCAATATTTTATGACCAATTATGGCTCTTCTCCTTCAAATTCATTTTGTGTGGTTTTTTTTTTTGAAAATCTTTTCAATTTTTGTTTCAGGTACAGGCAGATGTCATTGGAACTCTGATGGAGAAAATGGAGATGCTCAACTTAGACTTGTTTTCTTCCTTGCTTCCCGTGCTTGTGGGTTTGCTTGATAGCAAGATTGATAGGTAATCTTTCTTATTGTGGCCAGCTGAACTCAAATATTTGATGGTTCTAGTTGTGAGACTATATCAACATAACATCTCAAATACTGAAATTTCAATGTCCTTTTATTAAAAATTTTGTGTAATCTTCCCATCTTTCTATTCCTGTTTCTTAAATTGGAAAACCATTCAATGTCGTCTTTGATTGCCTACCAGTAACTTTTCCATGAGATGATGATCATGAAATGTTTAATTTGGTGAAAATTGTTCCTAGGATTGTATTTTTTTCCCTATTCCTCTCTCTGTCTCTCCATCTCTCTCCACTTCTTCTTGAAAATGAATAGAATAAACAAAAACATGTTAGATTGCATTTCTCATTAGGGTTTGTGATCCTATTGTCTACCAAGTGTGATCTAATACAATGTTTTTCCTTCTTTTCATCATGTTAAAAGGGAAAACATAAGAAGAAAATTGGAAGACCTGAAAAATTTTTAGACTTTTCTGAAACCGATTAAAGCAATTTGGAAACCATATATCAGCTAGATTTTTCCTCATTTCCCATGTGAAGTAGAAAACAGAATTTTGTCTGATCAGCTATATTTCACTTGATGAGATGATAATGGTGATATCTTTTTATAGCCAATAATAGTGATATATTAACGGAGTTTTCGAGGTGAGGTTAGTTCATGGAAGAAATCCATCTGGTTCAATCCCCATTCAATACCATTTCCCTAAAGGATGTTACTAACCTTTTGTTGCTCAATTAACAGGCACACTAGTCTTTCCATAGAGATGCTACTAAAGCTTGTAGCAGTTTTTGGCTCAGTAGTATTTGCCACTGTTTCAGCCCCACCAACTGTTGGGGTCGATCTTCATGCAGAGGAAAGGTTCAGTACTTGCTTATTAGTGTCCATGTTTGTCATATTTGTTTGGGTCCCTAGTCTTACCTTATATTCTGCGGATATTATTGATTTCAGGAGAGAATGCTGCAATCAGTGCTTTGTCCATCTCCAAAAGATCCAGAAAATTGTTCCACTCCTAGTGAGGTAAAATTTTCCCCTGTTAATCTTTAATTTTGAATACCACTGCAACAACATGAGTATAAGTTGCAATTTTGTTAACATTATATGATCCTATAGGCTTTCTCCATGCCGTGAATCTCAAGATTTAGGACTCTCATTGGACAAAACAAGGTCCACCATCCAACAAAAAAATAATGCTATGATCCCACTGTCCTGGTTTCCTGGAATGAATAATGTGTTCAGTTTTTATTTTCAATTGGATACGCACATGTTTGCAGAAGTGTATCTGGACTGATGTAACTGTGTTTTTTTTTTTCTAGAAAAGATAGACAGAAAACATAGTTTATCCTGGAAAACAATGCGTATGCCCCCTTTTGTGGAGGTCTTCCATTTTTCACTGTTGAAATACTGATCAATTTTTTTTCTTACTTCTCAACTTCTGCTTGAAATGGGTCAACTCTGATGACTTCTTTGATGTAGTTACTAATTATTCACGCCATATCTTGATTATCTTCTGATCTTAGAGAAAAGGGCTTTAGCAGCAGAAAACTTAGTTCTATTTCCATCTGAAAATTTTGTGTAGCTCTTAGCTCTTTTCTTTCTTTCAGAGAGGCAATTTTTCATCTTTTTTTAAATTGAAAAAGAGATTCAACATGCTTTACTATGCTCATTACCTTGTTTTTCTCTTGGGAAGTGAAAATGGAAAGCTGAAATAGTTTTCTACCATGTAAAGGACCGCATCTTTTTCAGAAAACAATTTGTTTCTTTCAAATCACTGAAGAAGAAACAAAGGGCAAAGTTGATGAAAGATGTTGCACAAGTCTTGTACTTGGCATGTAATTTCAGCTTGCAGCTGAGCTCTGGAGAGTTAAAATAAACTGAAAATTGATTGGCATTTTTTCATTCCAGACGTGGCGGTGTTGTTGCAAGATGTGCTCAGGAACTGAATCTCATCCTTCAGCAATCATCGTAGTCTCACCTGGAGGGTGATGGTGGGTCGGCTGCTTTTTCCAGCCCCTGAACTTATATAGCAACCGTGAGATTCAAACTGGGACCAGACAATTCGCTTTCCTGCCATATCCTGCAGCACTACATCGGTGGAACACTCATTTCGGTCAGTTTTTTGTCAAGGAATGGATTGAGATGTGGAATATCACAATGGATGATGATCCTCATTGCTTTTGCTCTGGTTCAGATTTTGTCTGTATCATTTTTTGGAATTCCATGTGCATAATTCATATGTGTACTCCCATTTGATGATCTGAGTGGAATACAAAGTCACAATTTTTCTCAATTTTCAGCGTCCCACTTCTTTTTAAAAGTCTTGTACACGGTTGCTAGGTGATATGGCAAGGCATTATTCAGGTATTGGGTAAACTGTTCCTGGGGTGCAATCTTTGAGAAATATAACACATAGTAAAAACATATATATATATATATATATATATTATATCATATATATATGGAGTCTGATAATTTAGTTCGATTCAAGCTTAAGTTCGTAGCTTCTGTTTAGTCCACTTGCCCGAGTTTGTGGGGTATTTGTAGGGCCGACAAGTTAATATTATAAAAAAAAATTAGAAAACATAAAATTAAATATGAACATATATACACACACTATTATGTTGGAAGACAACAGCTAGCTGATTCACTTTATTCTTTTTTTCAAAATACTCGCGTCTTTTTATATTTTGATTAATATTAGAGCTGGCTAACAATTCACAGCTCAAATTTATCATGAGCCGAAACCCTATGATCTCAATAAATTGTTTAAACATTTATATCCTCACCTTTCATTTTATCGGACACCTTCGTCCGCCATCTCATTTTTCCGTCCTAGCAAAGTGGTTGGAAACTATAGTTTTAAAAACCGGATTGAGTTGATGGGTTCAATCGGGAGCTGGTCAGTCACTCGGTCCGATTTCTAGAATTAATCCAATTACAATTAAAATGTAGTCAGTTCTAGTTGAACCGGTTAGTTCTCGATTTGATGACGAATCTAATTAAATCAGTGAAAAAATCGATCGACTTAAAATTAAAAAAAATAAAAATATATTATAATATATATA
>CXYZ01008245.1:678257-701890 GCA_900006705.1 Sonneratia caseolaris
ATTTTTATTATAAATTATTATTAAATTATGATATTATATAATTTATTAATAATATTATATAATTAATATTTAATTCGACCTATTGAATTCTTGATCTAATTTATGAATCTATAAACCCATATTTTTACCGATTCTTGATTTAGTTCGCTTTTAAAAACTATGCTGGGAACAAGTGTATCCGAAGGTGAACTTTGGGGGTGTAACTGTTGAATGGAGCCAAAGTGTTAAGAGTTAACACTTTTAGAACCTCACTAATTTCCGTTTTATTATTTGTATCCCCAATTCTCATTCCGTAAGATTTTTAGCCCATCTTCTCTTTAATCCATTTCTTGCCAAATGAACGAACACTCAAAATTTGCCGGTAGAGAGATACCCCACTACAGAAGACGACCTTTCGAGTCGAGCCTCCTCTCAACCAAAGCCAACCAACAAATAAATGAATTTCGTGGGGGCGTGGAATGTGATCAGGGAACCAAATCACTTTCCACCGATCGTGCCTGTCACCCTCGTTTTGCAAAACATCTCATGCACTCTAAAATGTACGTTACAATTTGGCAGCCAGATCAATTTATCGTGGTACCCGACTTGTTTTAGTTCAACAAGTTGTTGAATGTGCTAAGCCTAGTTACAGGAGCTTCTAGGCCAGGCCAATGACAATGCTCATTACACGATGTGTTGCCCACAGTGGCAAGGCTTTTATTGTTAGGAATTGAGAAGAACACCTCTCTCTATTTGGCAATCATCGATAGATCATGCATGATGAGGTTGACTCACCATATTCGGGTAGCAATCCCACATCCGTCCCATTTCAATTGAGTTTGGGTTATACCTAACCATATTTGAAAACCTACAAAAAAAAAAAAATTGAAACCTAATGGTACCATTTAAATAAATATAAGAATTAAATATAAGGAAAAAGAGCGGAGGAGAGGATGGCCCACAATTGCCCCCCATCCTCTTTACCTGTAGTGTATATTTGGAGCTTAGGTCGGGCCATCCGGATATGCAAGTTGAGTTCCCCTTTTACCAACAAGAAACAGGTGTTTTATGAAGTAATGGGTCGGGTGACCGTTTGGGTGAGTCGGGTCAAGTTGGATAGGATGGCCCACAAGCACTGTCCGTATCATTGCCCAAATAAGAACATACTCCCCTCCCAACTTCATTATATGGACATGCAACTTAATTTAATCTCTAAACTAGAGTACCTTGCACCAACTCCACGAGCAATTAATTGGAAATTTGGCATCTCAGAGGCTTCTACCTTTGATCAAATATAAATAAACCCTATAGTGAGTGATCTAGCATGCAAAGACAAGATTCGTATAGTCTTAAAGATCCCTATTATGCTCCTGTGGTTTCTTTGCTCCACAAGCTGAAACTGCTATAACAGGGATTCAGAGAGTTTCCCTTGCAAGATCAACAAGTTACTCAAGGGACTGAAAAGTGAACTGTGCCATCACTCCCATGTCGAAGAAGCAGTCTTGCGGCAATAATCTAGAGTGCGATGGCTTCAGCTTGGTGATCAAAACACTGCTTATTTCCACAGGAATTCCAAAACAAGGCAAGCCATGAATCTAATTCGCTCAAGAAACCACAGATGATGGGGTGCAAGTACATTCAATTCAGGAGATAAAAGGACGTCGTTGTCAGCCATTTCCAAAAGCTCATGGGTACATCGGACCCTTTGGTCCATTCTTCTCCAGATTCCCTCTCCTCTATACTGCAAAAGACTTTACCACCTCATGCAGTGGACGGACTACAAGCTGCTGTGATGAGGGATGAAATTCAATCTACCTTCTTATCTCTTAAAAGGTAACAAAGCTCCTGGTCCAGATGGTTTTAATGCAAACTTTTTCAAGGATCTTGGTCAGTCATAAGGGACTCTGATGGAAGCCATATCGCATTTCTTTCAAACTAGTTGTTGGAGCCGACATGTGAATTCAACAATATTAGCCTTGATGCTAAAAGGGAAAATGAGTCCTCTATGCGTGACGACAGGCCAATTTCCCACTGCACTACAATCTATAAATGCATAGCAAAGCTGTTGGCGGATCGAATAAAACAAATCTTCCCTTATCTTGCTAGTCCCAATCAGGCTGCTTTCATCCAAGATCGAATTATTTCAAATAACATCCTCCTTGCACACTAACCGGTACATAATTACCATAAGGCTTCAATCTCCCTGAGAAGAGCAGTGAAGATTGATCTTTTCAAAGCATTTGGCTCCCTTAATTGGGATTTTATCCTCAATCTCCTACAAGCGGCCGGATTTTCGCTGACATCTATGAAATGGATAAAGTCTTGCAACACTTCACCCTGGTATTCTATTTCTGTAAATGGATCTCTTGCAGGTTTTTTCCTTGGGCTGCAGGAATTCGACAAGGAAATCCTCTCTCCCAATATATATTTGTTCTTGCAATGGAAGTTATTATACAATTGTTGGATGGCCGAGCAAAAGAAGGGAGATTGGGCTATCATCCCAAATGCAAAGGGTTGGGTCTTACTCACTCAAGCTTTGCGGATGATATCCTCATCTTTGCTGACAGCTCAGTTGCTTCCTACGGAACTATCCTCGAGGTCTTTCATGAATTTTGTAAGCTGTCAGGCCTCAAACTAAGCTCACAGAAATCTGAAGTTTATGTTACGGCTATTTCCACTAATCAGGCTGTTTTGCTATGTGATCTTTCTGGCTTCAAACAAGCAGCTCTTCCTGTTCGATACTTTGGGAATTCCAATGATCACACCTCGTTTAAGAGCCCATGATTGCCAGCTATTGGTGCACAAAATCACAACTCGAGTTTGTAGCTGGATCTCCCTCTCCCTCTCCTATGCAGACCGACTCCAGCTTATTGCATCAGTCTTGCAGAGTATCTCCCAATTTTGGTGTTCACACTTCATTCTCCCGAAAAAGGTTATTCATAAAATTGGGCAGACTTGCTCGGCTTTCTTGTGGAAAGGAAAAAGGATCAGCTCATGGTGCAAAAGTTAAATGGGAAGTATTGTGCACTCCTCGCAATGAAGGTGGATCAGGACTAAAGAACCTGTCCGTTTGGAACGCATCTTATTGCATCCTCAAGAATCTGTGGAAGCTCCTTACCAAAGCGGGATCTCTCTAGGTTGCTTGGGCACAAGGTTATGTTTTGAAATCTAAAAGTTTATGGGTCATAAGAGTTACTTCTGCTTGTTCATGGAATTGGCAAAAATTACTAACACTTCGAGAGCTAGCTTTTGATCATATCTCCATTAGGGTGGGCGACGGTCAATCCCTTTCCTCTTGGTATGATAGATGGTCTCCTATGGGTCCTCTTCATGTCCTCCTTCCTGGGAATTTTGGATACTTTCCCATCCATTCGGAAGGAAGTTGCTCTATCGGCAGTTTATTGGCACACCTATTGGCGATGGCCCAGATTTATTCACTCCAATTTAGCACCTTTATTACAAAGGTTGCAGAGCTCTATTAGTACTGCTTCAGCTGACACCTACTTACGGGATTCTAGAACCAAAACTTTCTGTTGCAGCTGCATATGAGAGCTTGCGTCCTAGGCAACCCCGAATTTGGCGGCACAAACTCGTCTGGTTTTTGGGTAACATTCGGCGAGCCTCCTTCACATCTTGGCTTGCTTTTTTGGACAGGCTATTCACCAGGGATAGATTGCATTCATGGATTCCTGCCCCGCCATTAACTTGTGAATTCTGTAATGAAGAAGGGGAATCCCGCAATAAAAAATTTGTTTTTCTCACGCACTCTCAGTAGGAGCATTTGGCAAAATATACTCCAAAAGCAGCAGATTCAGCATCTTTCTGGGGATTGGGACACTGAAACTAAGTGGGCTATCGGTAATAAATGAGGCAAGAGTATAGCTTTTTGCTACAAGCTATCTTTTACGGTGTATCATGTACTCGATTTGGCATGAATGCAATCGAAGGCTTTGTCAGGACCAAGTATCGTCGCCAGTAATCAATGGTGGGCCTGTCTCTAAACCTAGTGAAGGTAAGGATCCAGTCTCCACCTCATTTTTCTGCCTGCTTAGCTAGTGCAAATCCATACTAGGCTTTAATCCATATGTCATCATAGCATCACTGGAATCACTCTCCGTTCATTTACGTATACATTTCGTGTAAGTCTTAGTCATTTATTGGAATCACGAATCATAAAAAAATTATATTTATTACCCTTCAATAATTAAATTATTGCATGAAGACACAATAAGTTATTATTCTATTGAGATCAGTTGTTGACACATTGGAACCCATCTAAAAAATAACTTAGTTTCTTTTAAGTTGAAATAATCACGTTTTAATCTTATTAATAATATTGTTTAAATCAAACTTGAAAAATTCCGGGTCACGTAAATCCCATATCATCACATTTCATAAGTAGAATAATCTAGTGTGTTAATTAATATATACGATATCATATTGATTAAATAAAAAAAGTTATGAGTTTATAAGAATATTAGATACTACTACTTAACAATTTAAGTTTTTAAGTGGAAACGGATCGATTCCTTATGAGCTCACAATGAATTCAATAAAATATCAAAATCAGTGGGTTCACATCTCTCTCGACATAAGTCTAAAAGCCTGGTTCGTGATCAATTGATATTAAGTTCAAGTGCAGAAGAAAATTAACTGACTTGTGGCCAATTGTCCTCCTTGTCCGATACCAGAATAAGAATACCCAATTCGTAGATAGTTATCGAGAGCGGGTGTTTAATGGCACATAATAAAGTGGACCACGTTATCACATGAAGTCGGATGTTAAGATACATAATCTTACATCGATTAAATAAAGAAAAAGTTATGAGTTTATAAGAAAATTAGGTACTAACACCTATAAACTTAAATTTTTAAGTGAAAATAGACATAATCCCTTATAAATATATAACGAATTCAATACACTGCACTGTTAGAATTGTAATCCATCAAAAAAGAGGTTTGGTATATCGAAACCACCATCGACCTATTTACTCTTCTCCTGTCCATTTTATCTTATATAATTAAAAATTTTTAATCCCTCCTATCAAATTAATTATTGATTCTTTTTATGTTTTTCTTTTATCCTTTTTCCTCTCTCTCTCTCTCTCTCTCCAATTTTTCTTAATGGTGGTGATAAAGATAGAGCATAGATGCTTTGCCTTTGGTCAAATCGTGTCCTTTTCTTTTCCCCCCCTTTTTCAATACTTATGCACTCGGTAAATATATGTATATAGTAATTTAATGGTTGCAGCCTTTGCCTCATATTCGAGTGGCAAAATTCCGCACGTGAATTTATTAATGCAAGCGCTCAGATCCTCAAAAATTAACCATAGTTATTGTATTAATTGAATGTGGACGCTTGCATTGCCTTAAAGCCAAAAACCCAAAGGGCATGATGATGAGCAGCACCCGCTGAATAATGCGTCTCCCCCACCTAAATTTGGAAGGCAACACAGAATGTCAATAATACCCCTGGTGCTGAGCCCATTCCCCCATAGTTTTAAAAATCAAACCGGACCGGCCGGTTCGACAGGGACCAGCCACCCACCCGGTCCGGTTCTCATAAATACTCCAATTACACTTTAAATTAGGTCAAATCCGGTTGAACCGGCTGATTCTCGATAAAACCAGTGAACCCAATTGAACTCATGAGAAACTAGTCAACTTAAAATAAAAAATTATTATAACGTACTTATTTTATTTTACTAGGCTTATATTCATATTTTATGTTGAATCCAAGACTAATATAACAACTATATTAATGATTTTTATTATAAATCATAATTAAATTGTAATATTATATAAATTTATTAGTAATATTATTTATTAAATATGTGGTTCGACCCATTGAACCCCCGGTCCGACCCATAAACTTATACCCTGACCGATTCTCGACCCGATCTGATTTTAAAAACTATGCATTCCTCCTATTTCAATTGATGAAAAAATGGGGAAAAAATATCCAACCATAAAAATAGAAGAATACACCAGAAATTAGGATGGGCTAAATATTTAGTATGTGATGCATAACGAACGGCACGTGTCCTTTCTATGTCGCTACTTATTTTTTGGGCTTTTAAAATTCTAAATGCGTACGTACACTGTGTGTCTGTTTCTGGTCCAATCTTGCCCAGGAAACGGGTGGAACTGTTGGGTCGAGTCACCAGCAGCTTTATTCTGAGACTGCTTCCAGTGGCACACAGGAAACTGGTTGGCTGCCTACAAATTGAGGAGATCTTGGCCATGGTTCCTATAAATGCACAGGAAAGACGAGCTTGGCCGGGCGGTGAATTGAATTTATTCTTGCATTTTAAGTCCAAGAACGAAAGTTGAATTGGTGCGTAAATAGTGGAGAGCGGGCTTATATCAATAGTACTAAGTGAGGGCATATCATACATAATTTTTCTATTTTATTTAAATAATATATATTTTAAAATAATTCTTTTAATTTTATATTTTTAAATTCCTAATATATTAAATTTTAATTTTAATAATTTACTATGGTAGCATGATACGTCAGCAGAACTTTTACAATACAATCATACTACTAAGTCAAATTTTAGTACATCAAAATGTCATATCAATAATATATTATTATATTATTATATCATATTGGTAGATAAAAATTATTTCAGTACTATATTAGAATTTGAATTCAAACCTAATATAAAATAAAATATACAAAAATAAAAGATGTATTTTTAAATATATAAAATTTGGGTTTAAAAATATAAATATATAAAATTTATATTATAATTATTCTTTATAAGTAAAATACCTCTTGAGCGGATGAGAGGGTCGAATCTGGGGAATGTTGGAGCCATGACCATAGGTCAATTCGAGTGGGGAATTTTAGTCGGTATCACTGAGCCGGCTAGAAGCATGGACAGATCAAGAATATTCTTTTAAAGGGGTGAAACTTAATGTATGAGAATGTCAGCAAATTTAGAAAGGGCGAAATTGACGTAATTTTAAAAAGTATAAATTAATTTAAGTAAAATTTATATAATATTTTATATATTTCTCCGAAATCAGGAGGAGCGAAATGTCCACAAATACTTCGTTTGGTGAAAAGGACCAAATTGGGGACGGCTGAGCTAGTTATACAGAAGTAGGTTTCTAAAGTCGTTTGGCAGCTGTAAACCATGGAGGTCAAATTGGTCAATTCGGTTAAAGTAAAGGCACGTGCCTTCCCTCACCGCAGTGTCTGGGGGCAATCCTCTCAAAACTAAGCTCTATATAAGCAACATGGGGTCGTTGCCACTAAGTTGCAACTCACTCGACTGCTCAGATTCCTCTGTCACACAAGAGCAGCCGGCAAGCTCCATCCTCAGCCCAGGATTTTCATCGGAGGAGGAGGAAGAGAACTGAGAGATCATGGCCTGTACGATCAGCGGCAAGACCAGCTACAGAGGAGGCTTCTCGTACGGGATGTACTCCCGCCGCCCGATCCCGAAGCGCGGCCGAGTCAAGCTGTCGATCATGGCGGGGCTGGCCCAATCCGTCGCCTCCATATTCTCCCTCAACCTCCGGAGAAGATGCGGCGGAAGCCGAGTGTCAACTGGAGCCGCGTCAGATTGGTAGACGAGCGTAGTCCTCGAGATTCGGCAATTCCTTGCAGTCGATGGCTCCGATGTGATTAGCAGCTTTGAGGATAGGAGAAGACAATATACCGTGCATTCTTTCCTTCTTTCCTCCATTCGGACTTACATGTCTCATTAGGATGTTAAAAAATGTCAAGTTTCGATTATAGAATCGCTCAAATTTATGTATTAGAACATGGTTTATCGTAAAATCCACTAAATTGTTTGATTAACCCAAGTTCTAACCATGAAAAATCAGCACATTATATTCTAAGTTTGAGTTTTAAAATTGAAATTCATCCAAATATATCAAAACTAATTTTTTTTCCATCGCATTAACATAATTTAAAATAAACCGCATAGGGAACTGCTATAATTCAAGAAAGACTAAAATTTTATATATTTAAATTCTATATTTTTAAAAATAACTATTTTGACCAGATATTTCCCACGGCCGATCTCCATCTGGGTGTTGTCTGCAGGAAGTTAACGTCGTTGGTTTTTTCCAACATCGCTGTTGAAGTGTTGGCACGTAAAACAAATAAAATTACGACACGTGACAGTATTCCATCTCTCTCTCACTTGACCCATTCTCTCCCTCCCCACCCCCACGTCACCCACTCCCTTCCTCCCCTCTCTCTACTCTGTCTACTCTCTCCAACCTCCTCCTCGAACCAGACCCACCACGGCCCCGACAACCAACGCCGCCGCCGCCGCACCCCGGAGCCGCCCGGGGGGCAACTCTCCCAAGCCGTGACCTAATCCCTCTTTGTCTCCTCCCCCTTCTCTCTCTTCCCCGTGACCCCAGCTGGCTGCCACCTCTCTCTCTCTCTCTCTCTCTCGGAGACCCACGTAGGATAATTAAGGGACGCGTAGACAAAAGGATAGACATCGTTAAGTCCACATAGGCAACCCTTTGATGGAAGATGATGAACGGATGTGTTATGGAGGAGAAGACATAATTGCAATATGTCTTTTAGGACTCATATTATAATAATTCTGACATTTAATACGAAAATCATTTGTCGAAAAGTTCTTGTGTAATATAATCAAATAAAATAAACACTAAATTTTACTCTAAGTAATAAATCAATTATTGAACGGACCATAGTTGTAATCACAGAGTCTAATTTAGGTTCCCTTTCAATCCACCTACAGAGATAATTCCGATTTCTTTTGTTTGCTTTTTTCCCTCTTTTTTTCCACCAAAAACTTCCACTTCCTCTACTATTAGCATCATTAAAACCGAACCTCGAAGTTAAGCGCAATCATATCATATATTATTATGCGAAGACCTTTTACAACATTGTATTACGCCAGAATTTTACCCGTACCTAATAATTCCATTGTCGAATAGCAGACTTCCGAAACTTAAGACCCAATTTCTGTCCCATCCAAGCCTGTTTGTAGAAAAATAACTGTGATTTCTTCTTCCCTCTCTCTCTCTCTCTCATTTCCTAACTTTTCCTAGTGGTGATGATGATGATGATGGAGCCTAGATGCTTTGCTTTTGGCCAAATCAATCCCAAATCTTAATTACTTGTTGAATTTAATATTACATTTAACATCGCAGCCTTTACCTATTGGATTCGGATGACAAAATCCGCACGTGAAACATATGCAAAAGCACACTATCCTCAATACAATGAAAATAATCGTCATTGTATCAACTGAATGTGGACACCTGCTTTAGCTGCCCCGGATGCACCAGCACTCTCTAATGGGTGCCCACTAATCAAAACGACAAATATAGAATGCCAATAATACCCCCAAAACTGAATTGATTTTTATTATTCCAAAATGATAATAAAACGAAGGGAATAGCTTTCTACGCATAAAAAAAGTGAAATGTAGAAGAAGAAAATGGTATCCTATTATTTGTTTGGTAGAATTGATAGAAATTGAATAACAATCGAGCAACTTATAAAGTCATTGTGCAGCTCTAAGCCATGGAGGCCAATTTGGTAAATTCAATTAACGGCATGTGCTTTCAATTATCGCAGTTGGCCGGGGGCAATCCTGTCAAACTAAGTCCTATATAAGCAACTCGCAGAGATGCCACCACACTGCAACTCACAAAACTCAAAGAGTCCTCCGTCTAACAGAGTCGCACAAGAGTCCCCACTCCCGACAAACTCCATCCTCTGCCCAACTTATTCATCAAAGAAGAAGGAAGAGAGCTACGATGAATGGCAAGACAAGCACCGGCGGAGGCTTCCCGTACAGGATGTCCCGCCGCCCGATCCCGAAGCGGGGCCAGGTGAAGCTGGCGATCATGGTGGGGCTGGCCCAATCCGTCGCCTCCATCTTCTCCCTCAACCTCCGGAGTAAACGTGAAGGAGCCCGGCTCTCGAATTAAGCCGCCGGATTCGTAGACGTGTGCTGGATCCGTAATTCGACAAAATTTTCAGTCGATTGATCCGACACGATTAGCTGTTTTCAAGAGAGGAGATGACATCTCGGTTTTAATGGTTTCTGTCCCTTGTGTTGTACAGTCTGTAAAGTCTGGAGTTGGATTAATGAGGTTATTCTTTCCCCCTTTTTTCCTTAAAAATTGTGTTTCAACTTCCCTTTTCTATGATGCATTTGTGTTGGAAATGCAATGAATTCTTATAATTTTGTATTTAATCTTCATCAATTTATTAAATAATAAAAAATGTATGTATTTCTTGTTATCAACCATTCAAGCTTCATTTGCATGATCTCGATTTCGGAGTGATGGTGTTACCCTATAATAGACCTGTCAAAAATGGGCTAAACCTGAAAGTATGACATAAAAAAAATTGTACAGATTGAGGGGTATTTTGATTTGTTAGAGATATTGAATCATGGAATATTTGTTTAAAAGTGTAAAAAAAATATTATAATTTTTTTAAATAATTNTTAATATTATATTTAAATTATTCAATTAATTATATTATATTATATTTTATTGTGAAATGTTAAATTATTTAAATTTATTTTTAAAAATTATTTTTATTTGATTCAAATCGGACTAAGTGGCATTAAGCACGAAATATTTGTGCCTAGGTTAGCTAAGATGGTAGGTTGTACTAGTGCATACCGAAAATAAAATATTGTTGTGTCAGCATGAGTCAAAATCGTTAAGTCAGTCCAAATTGACATATCTACAGAATTGCATTGAACACGTGTGTGATTTATGAAAAGTCTATATGTGATATTAGATTAAAATAATTGAATTGATTTAGGGAATTATTTAATCCAAAAATTTTTAAGTAAGGTGAATTGAATACTATTTTTAGTGTTCTACCTTTTATGACAATATGACTCACGCTTATGACATGATTATGGACACATGCCTTGAATATATGGCAAGAAGGGAGGTTTTCCTTTCATATTTAATATGAAAATAATTGATTATGAAATGAATTTTCTTGTTCATACTCAAATTCAAAGAAATATGAGTGTTACACTAACTTTCCGCTAGACTCACAAAAAATTAAGATATGTTAAATAGTAAATTTTAAATATGTAAGTGATGGTATCCGAACTTTTGTATTACTATAATATGTAGTAAATAAAAACCAAGAATTCATGTGGCCAAGAGACCCATCAATATTCTTATTGGAGTGGTGGAAAATACATTGAATGTTGCTCTCTCTTTAGGCCACACAATGTGCGAAGCTAAGGATTTGAACACTAATTATATGATTTGAAATTTTTAGTATGAAAAATTTAAGGAAGTTTTAAAATTATGCCATTTATTTATTCATTTACTCATATAACTTTCAATCTATGATATATGTAAATTTTAGAAGTTACGGATCATTAAATAGACGATAACTCGAACATGATGTGGACTCTTAGGTATAATTTAATCGGACTTCGAGGCATCGGTGTAAATAATTTAGTTTGATGAATTGTTATAACGTCAATATGTTCGTGCCCAGTAGTTATATTTTTATTTATTTAAGAATTTAAGAATTACTTAATTTACGTAATAAAAATTATATGATTAAAGGAGTGATAATTAAGATTTAACATATAAAAACAACTTAATTTTGGGTCTTTTACTCTAGTTTTGTTAAAATTATTATTTGCTCAATTATTGCAGCTGCCATGAGGTGACACCTCTAATAGCTTTATATTCTTAACCATACAGTAAGGGAGACTTTCCCAACAGATGCCGGTGGCTAGGCGAAGTTTTTGCCTTTTCATTTATTTATTTATTTTATTATATATAATACTCATAAATATAAAATAAAATAAAATAATGAAGAAAATAGATAAGTATAAGAAATTTTATAATAAAAATTAATTTATAAACTTTCACTTATTAAATTCCATAAATTGTGCTATACTAAATGTTTTTTATATTTTATATTTTATTTATTTTACTTTTTTGTCTAAACATTTTTATAATATGGTATGCTTGTCAAGGACATTTACCCACAAAATAAGGTTCATGTGGGGCTCACTTGTGAGACAAAAGTAGGCACAATGTGTCTGCCCGTAACTAGAGTTTTCCATTGAATGACAATTGAAATCGTTGATAAAATATTGCTGCTATTTGACGCATGACAATGTCACATTTTCGGGTGTACACCCCCAGTCCGATCGAAGTAAGAACAATGGTGATTACTTCCTCGCGATCCGGGGAAAAGAACAACTCTCTGGTAGTCGCCGCCAAGATCAACCGGCCCTTAATCGACCAAACGCTTTCACTAACTCACGTCATCCCCACTCCCACAGAGTATGCTGACTCACCCCCAAAGAAAAAGCTACTCAGTTTTAGTCCACGTAATACTCTGAAATTTCTTGGGAACATAGCTATGTGAAATCTCATAATTTCCTCACTCTGACACTATCATTTTCTCTCTTTTTTTTTCCCACCACTAAAGCCATGTGCCAAGTTAAATATCGGATGTTGATATGATCATCAATCCCAAACTTAATTTTTACATAAGCTTTCATGTTTGGAACCAAACATCGAGGCCTCGGAGTCTCTATGTTGGATTTCAACGAGGGTATATCAGTAAAATCTAGTGAGTTCATGTAAAAGGCCCATCACATTTCAACCTAATACATAAATATATATATATATATATATATTATATCCTATCAAAGTTTCAAGGGATTTTTAGGGAGAGTTATATTTTGTCGCATGCACTCGATCACTTTGTAAAACTATTAATTTCTTGATCCTAACAAGAAAAATTCTATCTTCTTGCATGTCGACTTTGGTTCGAGATCGAGATCCTATTGGCTTCCCGGCAGCCAATAAGTGCGTGGTGCGAGGCTTCATACTTCAAGCAAAATCCGAGTAAAAGATGGGCGCAACATTTTTGCTGGACAGCGTCGTGGGCAAGAGATTATCCAGAAGAAAAATACGAAATAAATTTTAAATACTTTTCCTTATTAGCTTTATTTAAGGTAATCTACCCAACATTCTAAGTTAGAGATATCACCAATAGTTAACTCATACCTTTATGTGAGTGTAAATTCAGTCTGTTATTATATAGAGCAAAAATTCAGAGCAGTAAGTGTAGCCCTAGTCTAGGGTAAAAAATTGTGTACTAGTACATTTATATATATTTATATGTGTGTATATTAACAGGATGTTAGACGTCTTATAGGTTGGCGAGATGAGATTGATTTTGCCTTATAAGGAATGAATGAATAAGCACGAGGGGGCCAAAAAAATAACCTATATTGCAGTCACTAGATAGTTGAGAAAGTCCGAACCATAGTAATTCCCATGGGATAAGTTAAAGCCGCCGGATTTGGGTGGTCAATTGCCCAGACCCATGACTTTACTGTGCCAGTCGAGAACAATTAATTTAAACCACGTGCGCTAAAAAAGCTGAAATGCAGCATGGACGAGAGAAGTATACTTTATCTTCTCCTCTTCAAGATAGACACATATATGTATATATACAATTTTAATGACAGTGAAAGCAAGTTCTTGTCCCCTAAATATATAACAGTGTTCAGGTGATACTCCCTAGGCTGATGTCGAGATGACTTCCTTGCAGTCGAGTGGAAGAGGCCGACTGGTGCTTGGTCAGACTCTTGACCTGCACATGTCGTCCTAACTCAACAGAGCAACCTGTTGTGTGTCACCCCGAAGGACATGCATGGAACTTCAATTCCCTTATAGGTAAATGTCTACATATACCAAAACCTCTGGGTCTTTTTCGCTACGGATGGACTGAAAAGGATGAAATTATCCATAATATATTATAGATACGATAATATAAAGACAGCTTATCTTATATAGTATTAGTTGAGTCAATAAGAAAATTAAAATATTAAATCCTTATAAATTTAATAGAAAAAGAGAATTAATTTATTTTAATAAATAATATATTTTCAAAAATATTCTCCTTCGATACATTATTCCTTATAAAATATATAAATTGGTCACAACTAATGATTTTAATTCATTCAAATATATAAGAATTTTCAGAATTGTTTTCCCTGATTTCTCCCTATAAATTCTTGTGTGCATGTGGGAAATGTTGCTTAAGACCAAGTCTTAAGGCCGCACGCACTGGTCGGAAATAGTTAGATAAAACTAGCATTCCCTTTTCTCCTTTTCCTCTAATACTAAGTCCATTCGTTGACTTAAATATCGACAAGAGTGGATCTGAATCACCAATTTCAAGCTCGATTTTGCCCCAGGTCTTCAAATCTGCAACTAGATCCATCGAGGCCTCCAAGTCTCTCCACCGGTTCACATAGTCCAGGACATGCAAGCCAAATCAGTAACTCCGTGAAAACCAAGCGAATCCGTCCAGATGGCCTACATTAAGACACAGAAAAATGTCAATGCTGTAATACCTGTCAAGATTTTCAGTGATTTTTAGGAATATTTGTTACTTGTAACTCTAAACCTCTTGCAAAACTCTTGTTCCCTTATACAGATATATATATTACTGTGTTTCAAAATTCATTAAATTATGATTAATTTAGTTCAAATTGGGTCAGCCTATTAAGAAGTAAAATCTTATGACATAAGTTTTTTTGTCATTCATAAAGTTCAAACTTAATATCTTAGTTAAAAAAAAGAAGTAATGAAAAATATTGATAAATTTATATTGAAAAACTGCTATGAACTTTGATCCGTGTCAGGACCAACTACCAACCACATCTCATCCATAGACAGGGCATTGAACCCTTACTTACTAGGAAGTTTCATATCAAAATACTATATATATCTGACCAAAAGTTTCATATAATAAATTAAAATTGACTTTGAATGCTTGTGTTTGTAAGCTCTATTTCTTCATAGCAGTCAAGGACATAACGTGATCGATATGTATACGTGTGTTTATGCTTGTGTGTATATTAACTCTGGCAGAAGAAGTCTTACATTGTTTGGCAACATGACGTTGACTTTGCCTTGCAAACAAAGAATGATCACACGTGCAAAATAATCTTAACGGATTTGTTAAGGTAAATAATACCTTTTCCTTAAAAAAGAGAAAATTCATATTAAATTAATGGCTCGATTCTTATCGAATCTAAATTGATTAGAATACATTAAAAAAATGAATGAATAGAGTAAAATCGTGTAGACAAAAAAAATGGTGAATTTTATGATCATTACTCAAAATTATATAAAACATAATAGTTAAAAGAACTAATGAAATGTTAGTTGTTAAGGGGGAAAAAATCTCTATTCCACTATATAATAGAAGAAATTTATCTGATAAATACATATATATATATATATATATATATATAAAATAAAATAAAAAGATTAATTACATTTCATTTCATTTCCACTCGATTGCTTCCAAAAAGAAAAAAGAAAAAAGGGGCCGTGGAATCGCAGTTGCAATATGATCTAAAGCCGCCAGACATGGGGGGTCAAGTGCCCAGGCCATGACTTTCTTCTACCAGTCAGAAACAATTAAACCACGTGTTGGTCAAGAATTCTACTTTATCCTCCCTTCTCCAAGATAATATATGTGTATACATATACATATATGTATTTAATGATAGCATGTTCTTGTCCTCTTAACTAAGAAAAAGTATTTACGTGTAAGATTGTCCAGCTATTTGTTTATATTAACTATTGTTGATTATTGCGCATGGGTCATATGCCGATTAAATCCTATTGAGAGTATAACCACGATTAAATTTATTCAAGGGATAAAACTGCAGTCGAGTTCGACTCTCCGAATTAAGATCGGAAGTAATTGAGGGCGGAACATACAGGACGGACTCATCTGCGGGGCCCAATATACTGACGTGGAAATAAGTTTTTTTTAAAAAAAAAGGGGTTTAGTGCTACGCCAGGCTGTGTAAATTTGTCACCGATCGGGTCAGCCCAATAGCAGCCCAGCCCGATAGGGTTCAGTGTAAGCACGGCTCTATCATGCGCCCTGGCTCGTGCTGAGGTATCAGGGTTCAAAATTCTTAACGCGATTGAAACTCCTGAGATCATCTGTCATTGCAACTCCAACGAGTCTCTTGTCTGCCCCTTGACTTGCTCCTGCCACACAAGCCCTCCTCGCTCAATCTGTCACTCATGACCATGACTTCACCATTTGTCCCCTCTGGTTGATTGTCTAAGTGGTGTTTTGGTTCGAGTATTGTTAGTTTAAGGTATAAAATCAGATTGTAATGGTGTAAAGTATGATCTATTAGTTGGGGACTATGCACGTATAGATTCTCCAAATTCTTCCACATTTCCACCCTCTACTCGATGATATTTAAAGCCTTTCACCATCACATTCTTCTTCTCCGCCTTCATCAGGGTCAACCTGACATTCATGCCGATCTTCTCTGATTGTAACTACTCCATTTGCCCATTCTGCAGTTTGATGACGGGGCCACACGCAATACCGTGGGGGCAAAGCCCCCTCCGTTGGGAAAACTAAATCTGATGATGCCATTAGGAACTCGGACTCAAGGATTGTAGTGTTGCTTTCCAAGTCTTATTACTAATCGAGCCGGAAATTGGTCTCATTGATTTCCTCTTGATCCCGTGTCCCCACCACAAACACGAAATTGGGAAGAGTCCCACAATAAACAACCTCTCCATTCTCTCACTCCAAAAGCCAAAGTGCTCAAGAGAGTGAATTCCTATACCACAATTTGCCGATGATGCCACTGTAGAATGGGACATTCCATCAATTGTACGGAAGCTGATATACATGTCGATTTGGCCCGGCACGGGTTCAAATTGTGGCAGGTATTAGTGTTGTTAGGTTGAGTGAAAATTACAAGCACAACAAGAAGTAAGTCTATTGAACTAAAATGAGTACATCACTTTTTTTTTTATTGAACTAATTTTAATACTATTTAAAAAACAATCTAAAATAGTTATAAAACTACTCAAACCACCACAAAGTTGCTTGAACTAGCTAGATTGCTAAAAACACTAGGTCAAAATTTAATACTGTTTCAAAAAATGTAAAATTTTATTTATATAAATGAAATAAATATTATGTTTCAAAAAATGTAAAATTTTATTTATATAAATGAAATANGGGTTGTGGTTTGCGGTTCGAAATAGACCACTTGATCCGGTTTTAAGTTGAGTTCATGATTTTTTGAACTATGATCTATAATTAAATCAGTAACGATTGAACTATAATTAGATCAAATGATCCCAAATAAGTTTTGAACTGGTTTGGAACCCTATCAAATCACTCAAATTACATCTCTAAATTATCTAACTAATTAATTATTAAGGAAAACAAGGCCCATCCCATTGTAAATGAGTAGCATCTTATCAAAATTAATTTAGACGAAAATTAGTTGGATCTAATTTCACCTGATTCATTACTTATGTGCCGCAGATAAATAAAGCTCCATGAACACATACTGATATTATCAATAATGGGGACTGCCCACGAATGAGGCAGCCACCACATGCCGAAAGAGCAAATAAGAATTAGAAGGCGGAAGAGTAGAGTCAACCCTTTACTCGCCCACCCCCAAATAGAAAAGAGCCACGGAAGAAGGGCGCCACCAATTTTGATTTTCCGGGTTGTTAGAGGAATCGGAGAACATTTTCCAGTGACGTGCGCGATCACTTGGAAACGCGTTTAATAAAAAGAGACGGCGAAGGATGTGTTCTTCCCCTGGTTGTGCGCTGCGCAGACGCCAGCTTCCTCTAAAACACAGGAGAGAATAAAGCAAAAGTCAGAACCTCTTCCACCTCCCCCACCCCACTTTGCTTGTTCAGCTTTCTTTCTCTCCGTCTTTCATCTTCTTCTCGTTAGCTTCTCGTAACAAAGGCAGAGACGGAAACGCAGAGACAGATTCTTTTGCACCCAGGGGGAGAGTGATTTGTTCCAAAAATGAATCGGAAGGCCGGCGTCTCCAAAGAACTGAATGCTAAGCACATAAAGGTTCATCCTTTCTTCGTTGAACTTTGATCACATCAATACATCTGTATTTCCCTGTTTCATTGTTTATACTTTTGGTTTTTCTGTTTCTACCACCAATAGGTTTTTTTTCCCTCCTGTTTTGGAATTTATTGGTTTAATCTGCCTTGGCTTATCGTTTGACTTCGTGGGTAGTACGTGTTATTGACCATTTGATGATTTTCTTTGAGCTTCCTATCCTTATCTTTTTGCTTCTTTAATTTTCATCATATCACTTAGATAATGGATTTTTGTCAAGCATGGAGGTGAATAAGAAATGGGTTTTGGATGATGTCTGCGCAAAGAGGATCATAATTCTTCTGATGTTTGGAGTTCACTGCTTAGTATATTTATTCACGGATAGCCTAGGTTATACAAGTGCAATATAATCGAGTTCCCAAGGACACAGTTTCATTTTTGTAAGTTTCGTGCCTTAGTCAGTTCATCAGCAGGTGGTTGAGTCCTGCTTTATCTGATTAGTATTTATTCAAGTGAACCCGTGAATTATTGAAATAATTTGAGATCGAGCTGATTGACCACTTTGGCTGTCTATGTAGACCTTACAATTCAACAACCAGACAGATGTGGTTGTCTTCTTGTTCTCATAGAGTATGTGGGTCTGAGTAATGCCACACCACACACTTCAGCCACACAGCAGCCAATGTATTTTAATTGTTTAAGTGTGTTTCAATTTTAGACTGTTTTAGGCGATTCCCTTCTTTTGTGGTCCAAAGGGTTATCAAGTTACTATGTGGCTGCATAGACAGGCCAAGCTATTGTTGTTAGGTGCTTGAATCAATCTGCTTTGCAATCTTCCAAAAAGATTTTTGTATTGGATTTTGGTTCTCCATTAATAGCATTGGGCGAATTCATCATTGTATAAATATGTATGCATATTGTTGTCCCTCCAACCATGTTCAGGGCCAATTTCCTTTTTTGTGCATTATTAATTTGGACATGCGGTAGCTTTGTTAATTAAGTAAAGAAACTGAAGAAAACAATCTTAAGAGTTTATCTTTGACGAATACAATCTAGACTTGTATTTGTGATACTAGAAAGCTACTGTTAGATCTAAGTCCTTTACTTTTTTCTCTTTATCTCCGTTATCATAACTTGATTGATGAATGAAATAATGTATCTTCATATCTGATATTTTATATTCGTCAGTTGAGATTCTGGTTTGCATTGTTGCTTCTTTTATGGTCTTGAATATCTTGGATGTATTTTTCTTGGCAGATATTGGAGAGTCTACTTAAGTTGCTAGAAAACCGAGAGTGTGCTGACTGCAAAAGCAAGTAAGCATCTTATTGTGCACAGGAACAGAAATCTTGTTTGAAAGGATTGATTAATCAACTAAGATGCCATAGTTATTCATTACACTGCTGGCTCAAAATCTATTTGTGATAATTTTCCTTCATGTCTCTCTTTGCAGCTCTTGACTTTAAATGCTCACTTCTTTTCTGTGCAGAGCTCCTCGATGGGCTAGCGTGAACCTTGGAATATTCATTTGCTTGCAATGTTCGGGAATACATAGGAGTCTTGGAGTACACATATCAAAAGTACATAATACTGACCTTTCAACTTGAAACCCTTTTTGATAGTCAATAACTTATAATGTTTGTCATTATATTTTGGTTAAAACATGCCTATAAAGTGAAAATTTTATGACCCAGGTGAGATCTGCTACCTTAGACACCTGGCTTCCCGAGCAAGTTGCTTATATTCAGTGTAAGCATCACAAATGTATATAAAAACTTGTGTGTAGATTTTGATTTCTTTTTGGAGCTTTAAAGGCTAAAACTGATTTTCTTTCTTGTTAAGCTATGGGAAACGACAAAGCAAATAGCTACTGGGAAGCAGAGTTGCCTCCGAACTATGACAGAGTTCGTATTGAGAATTTTATCCGTGCAAAGTATGACTCCATAGGGTTATTGGTACCAAACAGTAATTTTTTCTGCTCATTTCATAGAGCTGCTTTTATTTGTTTGCTTATTTTCTTAACTTACTGCTTATTGCATCAGATATGAGGAGAAAAAGTGGATTCCTCGTGGAGGGAATGCAAAATCTTTACCAAAGATCACTGAAACTAAATCTTCCATTAACAAGTTGATGCCCAGCAACAAAGTCACCTATGAGCATGAGGGTAACAGACAGCATTCTTTGGAGGAGAGAAATAACTCTCATCCGCCTAATCTGAAGAGCAGAATTGTTTCAGAAAGCAAGACCCCAATGCCTTCTAAAGTGAATCAACAGGTACAGTTGGCCTTTCTTTAGCAGATTCTAGAATAGAAGTTAAGGTTGAATGATGGAGAGGCTCCAGTTTTCTGTCTTCCTTCCATAAAAGTGTTTTTCTTTCCAATAGAAAACAAAAGCTCCTTCTTTTGAGTTTTTTCAAAGGACAAAAGACAAGCTTCCATGCTTTTATTGGAAAACATGTCTTCTGAAATTGCAATATGTATGAAACTGACTACCTATATTCCTTGTTTTCCAAGAAAAGGTAAATAAATTAAAAGGGGCTGGACAGACTCCTTTTATTAATCATTTTAGTTCAGTATATTATGGATTCAAAACAAAAATCTTGTTCTGTTGTAGAAGATCTATAAAAAATAAACAACTTGTACATCTGTACAGGTAATTTCTGACCCAAAACTGCATGTAGCTGTGGAGAAACCCAAACCAGCTCCCACATCCCCTAGACCCAAGCCCATGAAACAGCAGCAGGCAACTTCTGCACCAGTAGGGCCACCATCCAAAGTTGATTATGCCACTGAGCTTTTCAGTTTGCTGGGTATGGAGGATTCTAAAGAGAATGGTATATGGATGAATTGTTCTGATAGCAAGTTGTCAACAGGTTGCCACTGTATGTTATTTAAAAGGAATTTTCCATGCAAAGAACCTCTTAACATTATGATATTCCCTTTTGTTGAGCAATTAAAGTCGGATAACTTTCAGCTATGGAAACAAAAGCATTGTCGGATGGAAGCAGAACAACAGCACAAGATGCTAATGGTGATATCAGCCACCTCTTCAACAAGGTTCAGCTCAAACTTTTGAGAAAATTATTCCTGGAAAATTTTCATAATATTGTTAGTTTTTTTTAAAAAAAATTTCAATGATAAAATAAGGAAATAAATGTTTCCAACATGTAATCAAATGCATTTTCATTGTACTTCATAAGATGAGATAATATGATGTATGTGAATTTTTCTACACGTGTTATTTCAGTAACAGCTAGCCCAGAAAAAAATTGAAACTGTCTACATTCTCCGGACCACATAAAAAGTTAAGTTTTAAAATAATAATATTCTTTGCATTTTCTGCAGTCCCACATTCAGTCCCTGGTCTTGAACTGCCAACAACAATCTGGAATGGTGCCTCAACAATGGCCATCATTCATGACTGCTCCAACACAAAAATTTGGTGCTCAACCTCATAATTATAATACCAAGCCTAATCAGCCTGGTTTTTATGGGGTGCCTCTACCAACACAACACAACTGGGGAACCATAAGCAGTCAATCCCCAAGAATGATGCAGGTTGAACTAGTTTTTGTATATGCCTGTATACGTAGTTGCATGTATATTTGTATGTGCTGCTAACTCTTGTGAAGCTATATCTTTACCAGATACCAAATGGTCATCAAACAAAGGTTGTCGGTTCAATTTCATACCCAACACAGAGCCAGAGGTATGCATGGAAAACTCATTATGATTCTATTCTTGTTAATTGTTTTAATTTTGCTTTGTTCTTTCAGTAATGAAGATGGACATAACCCTCAATCTGGCATTCAGGAAATCTAACTTGAAACTAAATCAAACTAAACCTTTCTCATTTCTGGTTCATGAGCAAATATAGAAAAAGGCATGCCAGATTGTGCCATACATAGGTTGGATTATTATGCACTTCCGTATTGCAGTTCAAAATATTTTTCTTTTACCTTTTTATATGCTGAATGAGGAAAACACAGAACCTTTTTTCTGCAGCTAACAAAAACATGAATGGGACATATTGCAATGATTTACAACTGGGGCCTCTTCAGTTTTATGCTTCATTAGAAATTTAGAAATGGTTATGATTCCTCAGTGGATTGAACAAATCTGACTTTTGCATTGATTCTTTCATGGCATTTATGCTGCCAGGTCTGGACCTCCAATGAATGGTTCAGTAGGTGGAAGAGTGGCCTTTTCCCCAAGTGCAAAACCTCGACCGGCCATTACACCGACTCCCTCAGGGCACGATTATGATTTCTCATCTCTCACGCAGGGATTGTTTGCTAAACGGTAAATAGTCAAATTCTGATTTTGTATTATTCAGAGGAATTAGCTAATTAGTTGCACGGTGGTAGAATTTGATCATGATGTGATTTGGCACGAGACCATTAGATTAATTCTTTGGGCTGGATTTTTTTTTTATTTGTATATGTTTGTGCTACAATAAAAATGGGACTAATTCCTGGTACATTTTACCAAGAAAGATGGAGGATGAAATGAAAAACTGTTGTTCCAAGTTTATTCTTCTCCTTGGTGAATGACATTTTCGAGATCACGGGAACTTACAACTAGATGAAGATCCCTCTGATATTCAACTGTCATGAGTTGTGCACTGATTGTGTTCGTGGAATAGAGAAAATGGTTGCACAAAATGAAATCGCAAAGTCTCTATTCAAAGTGTGCCATAAGGTCTAAGTTCAAACAAAATGGCATAATTTTATGTGCAGTTACGTTCTGAACAGAGGGATAGAATTTCTTCTTGGGATCCATTCCGTAAACTCTCGATGGGGATCAACTGCTCTTTTACTAATGGTATTTTTTTGGGCAAAAAAATTTACCAAGAGTTTAAAGTCCATAAAAGATTGATTGCTTTTTCACTGGTCCCATTCTTCCGAAGTTTCCATATAATGATTCAATTAGACTTTTCTCCTTTCCTTAAAGAAGGATTGCTTTTTAACTTTCCTCCCATCTATCGGAGATGGAAGGCACCATGAAAAATGAGTGGCAGCACGAGCAAATATTCAGTGGGTATTACTCAGCCACGTGGCTGAGTAAGAACCTTTAAAAACGTGACATGTGTAAAGTGTGCTATAGTATGCTTGTATAAGTGAAAGTAACTGCTATTAATGACGTTTAGTTTTTGAAATTTCATCTGCCAAACTCCCACTCATCCTGTCGCCCTCCACTTTCGTTCCCACCTTCCTCTCCCATAAACATTTTCAGAGCATTTAAGTTGACTGAAGCTCAACCTCTCTCACTATCATTCTTCTCTCTAGTAAGAGTTGTCGTTCCTCTACCACTCCCTCCCTCTTTCTCTCGTATCTCTATTTTGATTTTTTATCATTATTTTTTCAGGGAAAGCTTGAGGTCCTCAAGGAAAAGCTCTTGCCTGGGGTATCTCTTGGAAGAATATGTATATCTAAGATTGTTGGTTTTTTTTTATTATAAATTATTCAGTTGTATGTATAACTAAGAATCTTGCTTCTTCTATTTTTTTAAATCAATAAACTAAGAATGTTGTTTCGGAGTTCTAACTGCAGTTTTTGAATAAAATGAAAAAAGTAGTGAGTTTAAAGAAGCTCTCTCTAATAAGGAAATGTAAGAAGAGAGGTGTGGTGATGCGCCCCCACTCCCTAGGACCAATTAGTTGTAGCATGAGTAACTTGTATGTCCTAATTATGTTTTGATGTTTATATGTATGTCTTCCTTATTCGTTAGTCTTTTCCCATCTCAAA
>CXYZ01008245.1:701973-730387 GCA_900006705.1 Sonneratia caseolaris
AGGTGTGGTGATGCGCCCCCACTCCCTAGGACCAATTAGTTGTAGCATGAGTAACTTGTATGTCCTGATTATGTTTTGATGTTTATATGTATGTCTTCCTTATTCGTTAGTCTTTTCCCATCTCAAAAAACTTAAAAAGTAAAACGGCACATTTTACTGCAAATTAGTTTATGAAATAAGGTACTTAGTATTGCTTATTTAGTTGTAAGCACATTTTTCCTCCATTTCTCCAATCAAATCCTTGGCTAATGTCCTCTCTATTTTTTATTATTAGAGACCCATCACAATGAGAATTGGTTGCATTAATCTTATTCAAACCAAAGGGTCCATCAATCTGATTCTTGAATGTTGCTCTAGGATTGATTATTGATAACATGTGCATTAAAGTTATCAAATAATTTTCTTGTACTTTTCATGATCTTATCAATGATCTAGACCAATTAGTAAGAATCCAAATACATATTTTCTTCTAAGTCGTTATTGATACCTTTTCTTTTTGCCCATCATTGATACTTCTTAATAATGTGATTCTTGTAGAATGATACAAGAGCGGAGCTATCTACTATGGTATTTTCAAAGGCATGGAAAAGAGACCTCTAAAATGAAGGGCATGCTATGGATACAAGTTTCTTAAGGTTATTGGTGTTGTTTGTTAACTTTCACAAAAGGTCATTTGTCGTTAATGGAAGTACTGCTTATTTATTTGTATGCATATATGAGAAGTTGTATTGTGTATTGTAATATATTTTGATAGAGACATTGAAATATACCTGTCTTCCAGTACCTCCTTGTATATTGAATTAATAACATAGTATGATGATGAGTTGAATTAAAATGGGTTGTACCGTTGATGAGATTTATTGTGGAGCATCAGCCTTTCATAAAATAATGCAGGCTCCCAGCCTTGTAATTTGCTGCAGAGCTCATCCCACTACATACTACATTGGCCATGTGTCTATATTGATTATAGTTAGTAACATGCAATCCCACTATCATTGCTTTTGAAGAATTATTAACTCAAAGCAACTAGATTAGCAAGTTACAACACAAGTATGGACACGAGACCTGAGTGAAGTTCAGGATACGAGGATAATTACTTTTGATACACTAGGAAATTTTCAAGAATAAAAATTGAAAAATGGTAACTGCCTAGAAATTCTAGTTAGCAACTTCATCCAAAGTTGAAGCAATAATACATTCTCGCTATAAGTAGCCTACTATTTTTTTTCTCATTTCTTATAGAATAACTCGAATTCTGCAACTTCATGAGCAGGATCGGCAACTTCCATGTGACTGTGGTCTTCTAAAACATCTCTTGGAGATGTATTAGGATTGAGACTATAGCTTGAATATTCCACATGTGCACCCCTGTAACGTGAATTATGTTTGGGTTATTCTTAGCATATTCAACATGCCGTTGCAGTAGCTAGTGAATGTTGCTAACATATAGAAATCATGTATATGTACACAACTTGGGCATTACAAGATTTCAAACGGTCGTCACGAGAAAGAAACTAGAAATCACTCACTATGACTCCATATACCTCTGGAATGCTGAAATATGTCTACAATAACACCAAATGATGGTTCAAGCTCAATATCCATCGTTAATGTTATAAGTAAAATTTTAAAAACTAATACAATATTCTCTTAACTTTTCCTCATATTGCATGAAAATCTTCAAATAACAAACAAACATAGCTCTACAGAATTCCTTTTATCATAGGATTTCATGAATCTTACAATAATAAAGTAGAACAAGTAACATGAAAAACTTGCAAATGTTCACTTAAGTTTGAGCATTTTTCTAATTTTCTTAATATGAAACCTTCATGATTACTTATGCAATAACCATTATGTTTTTCTCATAGAATCAGTCAATCTCTAGCAAAAATTAAAATTGTTCTCAAATCATTACTCAATTTACGGTTGCAAGCAGTAAAATAATTCTCATTTCATACTATAAGACTTAAGGGGATGAAGCTAAGCCTTGTGTCATCAAATCACCATTGGCTTCTCCATTTAATTGGACCTCAGTGAGTGCGATCATTTTGATCCTATATTGAGGTTGAGGTGGCGAGCCTGAGCCCCTGACCATAGTGACCTCTTCTCAAAAGTGATCAAGATCTCAAATAAGAGCAATCAAAATTTCTCAAGTCTATAACGAATAACAAAAATGAAAATGCACCTTACCAAAACCAAGATTTCTCGAAGGTGGAGGATTTATTGTCAAAATCCTAATATCGAGCGTGAAAAAAAGGAAAGACAATGAGTTACATAAGATGTTGACAAGAAAAGGGAGGGGGACAAAGGGACAGGAATTTGATAAGAGAGAAAGAGCAAAGAGGGAGACATCGAAATGCAACTAAAATCTGAAAAGGCCCCGCTGAGACCTAGCAAAAAGGCAAAGGGGGAAGGCAAGTGGAGAGGGAGAGGATGAGCGGGATTTTGAGCAAATGAAACATTGAAAAGCAAACCTCGTTAACTGCTTACTTTCACTTGGACGGTCTTGCTCTGGCACACTTTACACATGTCATTCTTTTAGAGGATCTTACACCGCCACGTGGTTGTGTAATACTCACTTAATATTTACTCAGGAAGCACTATCAATGGTTTAATGGTCTTCAAACTCGTTCGAATTTGTTGTTGTAGATATATCAAAATATCCAGTAAAATTATAGTTAAATTCAAATTTTCAAATTTAGAATAAATATTTAACCTGTATTAATAAGTGAATTACACTTGTACATGTTGAGTTATTTTTTTAAAAAAATTTCTCAATTTTAAATTTTTAAAAATGCAAATGTGTCAACGATTATTGGATTTTACACATTCAAATATCATTATTCATTATATAATACACAGAATATTTATCACATTACTATTATTCTTTCACCTGCAAAAGGTTGGAAAAGGGAAGGGATTGGTCGGTGCAGCTTTTTCGCGTTGGAGCCTTCCTTGCGGGGCCCAACGCTGGCGAGGACTCTCACTGTAACGGTCAAATATATGACCGTTGAGGAGCCGTCCTCTCCCGTTTTCAAGTATTCAAAAAGGTTCTCTGTCACAAAAGTACCTTTTTTGTACTGTTCCATTTAGTTAATTCCCGATGGCTACTATGCCTTTAGGACTTTTGCAGAGAGATAACATGAATGCAATCCATTGATTACTGACCTCAGCTCCTCTAACCTTCATGACCTTTCCCTGTGATCTTAGTGGTTGAATCGATTAGGGTTATGTGAGATTGCCACATAGGTATCTGGTGCATAGTTACATAAATTGGGCTAGCATACCTCGATAAAGTCTTTGCCATGCCACCCTATTAGAGTTGTTAAAATAACAATCTGGGCCAGTTTAAAATAGGTTCGGAATAGTTTGTCACTATTACGGGTCGGCCCGCTATACTTAACAATCCGTGTTGGTTACGGTTTATGGTTTATTATAGAATGAATTTGCCTGAAACCGTGCATAAGAAGGCTGATTCAACCTGTGAACAATACATTTTAAAAATTTTAAATTATTTAATAGTATACAATATTTTGATTGGGTTGATGTGAATGTTAAAGAGTGATTTAATTGGTGAAATCATTGATGTAAATAACGATTTGATCGGCTTATCACTATGAGCCATTGATTTGCCATTGCAATCAACGGCCACATACTCAGTCATTTGTGGCCACTGATTTTGTAGCGAATTGAAGGGGATCGCGACACTTTGTGGGGAGAGGGCACTGGTTTACGGTTCAACCCGGTTCAGTAGGGTAACAACCATGCCGATTACAGTTCAATGAACTTATATTTCTGACCCGACTCATAACTATCCCTTAACTCAATAAAAATAATTATTGGTCGGTTTAGGGGCGGTCCAAATATGTTCCGGATTTGGGTGGTCCAATTATGGGCCATTTAACATCTCTACGCCCTACACATCACCGCATGTTTTTGATTAATGTGGGCCGAGGCTGTCCAGTAATATGTCTTTTCATGTTCCCTAGATCATTCGTGGAACTAAAGCAACGAGATAAACGAATCCGAGGTGAAATTCATATGACTTTCAAACTCTTTATTCTACCCATTTTACGCCCACTTCAATCCTTCAAAAATCTGTCGATTAATGGCATAATTCTTTTTATGTGTATTATATAATATTTAGAAATATAATAAATTAGATTACTTTATGTTTGAATAAGATTTTTTAATTATGAGTTTTCTTTATTTATAATAATTAAACAAAAATTTTAATGAGAATAAGAAAAATACCAAATGTATATATATATATATATATATATATAGTTTCCACTTGAAATCTCACCGGTCTCTTTCATCTCAAAAGCCTCACTCACAGACAAGCAGAAACACTGAGAGCGCCTCTAGGACAAGTGATGAAGATGGTGTCAACCGTTGTCTGGATCCTCCCCATGAAAGTTCTGTTCATATCGATCGGTGCTGCCTCAATGGCGTTCTTCTTTAAGGTCTCCGTGCCGTTGATCGTGGAGTTCCTGATGTCTCAGGTCCCTCTGCTCTGGAGCTCCATTCTCTCGTGGCTCAGGCCTCCCTATCTCCACATCCTCATCAACGGCATTATCATCTCCATTGCTGCCTCCTCCAGGCTCCACCGGAGCCACGAGTTGCCCCCGGAGGAGAGTCCGCCGGTGGGGGCTGTGGCTCCTGATGACAGATCGTCAGGGATGAGAGGAGCTCTGAAACCGGAGGATCATTTGGTTCTTCAGGGGAAGAGATTCCTGGAAGAGGATAAGACTTGTGATTCAGCGATTGAAGGCAATAATGAGCGAGATGATGAAGAAGGAAAAGAGGAGGAGCAGCAGCAGCAGCAGGAGGAGGAGGAGGAGGGGGAGGGGGAGAAGGAGGAGGAATTTGCCATCTCAAGGTCCACATGGACGCCCGCAAAGAGATCCGACTCGCCGGTGCAGGAGTTTCTGCCTCAGCTGCCAGATAAGCCTCTCGCTTCCTCCAGATTCCTCCACCGAAGGCTGGCCAAATCTAGTCCTGAAGGTACGATGAACTCTCGGTTGAATCTGATCCTTCATAGTGAAGAATTAGAACTTCAGTCTGTTCCTGATAAATTATAAATTTATTAAAAATAGAAAACTATTGCAAATGCCGAAGAACTCTTCCATCTGATGAGTGAACGAATGGTCGAAAATGGCCCTTGCAATTGCAACACTGCTGAATAAAATGCCGAACAGCGGAGGAGTGCATAACGCTAACTAGGAACTCAGTTCCCGTCTCAGGTAGCAAGGCGCTGAAGGTGACGAGACCAAAGCGACATGAGACGCTGGAGAACACACGGAAGGCCATAACTGAAGGCCTGCCGATGCCGATGCCGATGACGAGGCAACTGAGCAAGCGGGACGTCCGGGAGAATGGCTTGGGCCGTCAGACTCAGCTCGAACTCAGCTCCCCACAGCAGCAGCAGAAGATGAAGAAATCAGAGACGTTCAGGGACAGGACGAACGAGCAGGAGTGGAGCCCGTTCTCAGGAACGGTGAGGAGGGTGGTGTCGCCGAGCCAGGACGAGCTGAACCGGCGGGTGGAGGCGTTCATAAGGAAGGTCAACGAAGAGATGAGGCTGCAGAGGCAAGAGTCGCTCAACCACTACAGGCAGATGATCAGCAGATCCGCCGCTGATGACTAGTCGGACGTAAGACTGAGGAATTTGTCATGGGTTTGTTGCAAAAAAAAGAGAGAAAAAGCAAGGGCAAAGAATCTTAACTGTGAATTGGTAATTGATGATGTCACAGCATATTGTGTTATTGGTCTGAGGTGTTTGAAGATTCAAATTTTATTTGCTCTTGTTTTCTTCTATCAATATAAAGGACTTCCTTTTTGTTTGCCCATTTTCTGTGTGTCCAGGCAAAGTCTTCTGGGGGTGTTCTGCATCAATCAAGGAGCTCTCTTCTACGATCATACTTCTTGTAAACAAGATTTTGAATTTGATCATTTTCTGGGTACACATGCATACATGTGTCTGAAATTTGGGTCGAAGTTGAGTCCCGTGTTTACCTAAACCTAAACGTGCCTTAACTCGATCTAGATTTTAGGGCCTGAAAAGGTCTTTTGTTCTCATGACCTTGCTTAATGATCAAATACATAAGGTTATATACTCAAAAAGTAAATTAAAAAAAAAAGAAGATTCCACCCAAAATGGTCATGAGCTCCATTTAATGTTAAATTTAGTAGCGCAAATTAATAATTAAAAAAAACCAATGAAAATGCATATGTGAGATATTTTTCTTCATGAATCAAGTGCTAGTACAGAGTAGTTAAAGAAACACACCTGTTTAATGTTGATTAACAAGATTAGTAGCTAACAAGAAGTAGCTCGGTTGGGATATCATACCCCTTTTATTTCCCTTCATTAGACAGCCTAAAGAGAGAATCCATTGGAAATTTTTGAGCAATGTCCCTCCTAATATAATGCAGCAAGTAAATAGAAAGAAATTTGTCTTCCATTTTTGTGTTGCAACTGTGTATCATAGTTAAAAATGTTGATTATTGATTTTCCTATCTTTGTTAGCATTGACAGCACTATGAAATTGTTTATACATTCTTGATCAACTCTGAGTTTTGTCGGTACCCATTTCATGTTGTTTTTTTTTAAATTTAGCATTAATTTTTTTTGTATTCTGACTAGGTATTAATTATACACTAGTACCACGTAAGCTAACATTAGCTATATTAGCAAACTTAATGTGTCACATGGTAAGACTTGATCGAAAAATAAACGTCAGTTAAAATCAATAGACATATGGTTAAAATTCGTATTTTATTAAGATATTAACTCAAATTATAATATGTTAACTGTTTTATCAGCGGTATATAAAATTGGAATTGATTGCTTTGTTGATGGCTATAGATCGAGAATAGACGTATTTATTGTTGATATATGAAATAGATTTGATCGTTTCACTCGCGATATATAAAATAAGTTTTGATTACATGTGTTGGGCTATCTTACATTTTGCTTTGGAGTCAAGTAGCCCTCAAGATTCAAAATGAACATTTCTTAGTGCTATACGTGCATCTTGAGGAGACCATTGAGATTTGATTTGTAAGGCACATTAGGATATCTAGTTAAAATATTTACGAAATTGAAGTTGCCATGAAAATTCGAGATGAACATTTCCTAGTTAGTGTTACATGCGCATCTTGAGGAGGCCATTGAGATTTGATTTGAAAAGAATATTAGGATGTGCAGTTAAAAATATTTATGAAATTGATATTAATTTATATCAAATTTATTTTTAGATTATCCTTTTAGATATTATGTTTTCCTTGATCTTCCTTATTGCTTAGCCTATAAATAGCTAAGTCTACTATTATAACATTGGGTTAATTAATGAAGAGTTTATCATTTACTCTTGTGTGTTTAGTATTTGGGCCACCAAATATCTATCACTTCTCTTTGACAGTTGATGCTAACTACATCAATGGTGATGGATTTAGACCTACGCATATGATACAAAATGAGATTTCAGAGTACCAAGATGGGAGTCAGACAAGAGGAAGACTGGTAGTGAACATGAAACTAATTCATAAATGCTCTTGAAAGTTCTAAATCCTTGATGCAAATCTAGAGATAGTCTAGTAGAAGAAATTACCACTAGTTGGGAGCAATATTAAATAGACGTTGACATAGTTATGGTTATATACATATACATATATATATATATTCTCTCTTGATGTATTTATGCTGTAACCTTTATACAAATATATAGTTTAGATGTTTTGTCTTTCCATATGAAAAATAAAGCGCATTTTGTATATACATTCTTCACATTTGTTCAGGATGAATATCTGAGTATGGACTCTTGAGGATTGTATGGTAATTGAATCATTACAAGAAATTTTTGTGAAATTTTAAAATAACATAAAAATACAATATAGAAATAATAGAAATAATAGAAATATGGGATAGTAACATAGTTAAATTTACAAGTGTAGAAAATTTATTATTATGAATAAATTATTGAATAATATAAAATACTTGTTTATTTATGGGATATAGTTATAACTAAATATGTAAGTAAATGAGTGTGAACCCATAAATTTTCCTTCCAATTATGTTTATCATACTCATATATATATATATATATATAATGGTGATACCTTATATAGTTGGGCCACAAAAAAAAGAAACCCATTGGGCTTAAAGCCCACTTAGCCTTACAGAGTCTATTAGCCCAATCCTGTCCACCGCCTCTCTCTTCCTAGTTAAATTCCACTGTTTTGGTGAGTTTGGTCAACAAGCAGCAAAATTTTCTGGAGAATGAATTGGAGGGGGAGAGAGAGAGAGAGAGAGAGAGAGAGAGAGAGAGAGAGAGAGAGAACAAGGGGAAAAAAAGAATTATGGAGTTGAGGTCAGTGGCTTACAGTGGGGAGAGTTGCGGTCAAAATAGGGAGAGCAGGAGGAGGAAGAAACATGGTGAGTAAGAGGTGCTGAGCAAGGAAATGGAGAAGAGGTTGGGGAGGAGGATTTAGGTTTAGGTATAACGATAACACTTGCTAGAGTTATTTCTTATGCATGTCTTGTATTAATTGATCACATATATGCATATATTATGTATCCTGATTGAATTGATTTTCTATTGTGCCCATTAGTTGGTAATTATAATGGATTAGAAATTATTAGGTTGGCATCTTATTTTGAGTTAATGAATATGGAGGATGATTGTAAGCTTTATCTTAGAGGCCTTAAATTTTAGAATTTGCAAGATTGAAGAAGTAGATTGGGAAAATAAATTAGATTAAAACAGATAGTGTAATTGATTAATTCTACTAATATTTGCCATCACTAAAGAATAGAAAATAGGGGATATGGTGCACATTATTATATGGATTTTACTCAATTAATTATATGACAGATATTGGGAAGGTGATGGAGAATCATTTGAAGGGTACAGTCGGTGAATGATTTCTTGGAGTGTGGTTAGTAATACATATGAATATATTTTAAACACTTGAGAACTTATTTATTAAATTATAGTATTAAGATATGAATTAGCAGATTAGATAATATAATAGGTTATTGTATATCGAATGATAGAGCTAACAATTTAGGTTAGTATGGAGTTTTTGGACCATGTCATTTTAGGCGGCTTAAAAATCATGACTCATGCATGAATATTTTGTGTTTCAAGCAGCTCAACTTCGCATAAATCACACAAATAATTATTTTTTTAAAAATAAATAATTTATATTTCAAAATAAAATTTTTTACAATAACTGATTAATCTAAAAATTATATTAATTTAAATAAAATATTTAAAAAATTATTAAAACATAATTAACCACTTTTTTTATTCTTTTTCATTATTTTTTATTATAAAATTTATTTTCGTCCTTTTAAGCTGGCACGATTTATTTTCATGTTATGTCGGCATGCTTGATCTATGAGGTGGCCCAAAAAGATTGGCTCAAGCATGATTCTTCGTGCCATACCTAGGCAGTGCAAATTTTGCCATCTCTATTAAATGATGCTATACACACACACACATATATGCATGAAACTATTATGAGATATAGATATAGCTCTTGATTTATATGTATGTGATAGTAAGTGCGACATTATATTATAGTCACAAGGATCTAGTTAAGCTTGCGTTATGATATGTAATAATGATTATATAATAATTACGAATATAGAAAATATAATGGAATGAGTTTAATTGGCATTGAATGTGTCTTGTATATTGTGATGAATATATTGTATACAATGACATGGATTAATTTATAAGGAGTTAACACTTGAGGACATTAATTAATTTTGCCACCAAAATAATCTCTCAACTTTTATTATTTTTTCTAATAATTAGCTTCACCATCAATTTTATTGGCTAGAAAGTTAATGTGATGTAAAGAAAAGATGATGTGTTAATGTACTACATGGATGCCACATGAGCTTTTCATTTAACAAAATTGCCAATGGAGCTGATTGTTAGGAAAATGAAAGTTAGGGACTAATGTGGTGGTACAATTAATTTGAATCCTTAAGTGTTGACTTTACACAAATTCAGGACTGAATTGTTAGTGCACTTGCCAAGAAAACCACTTCCTAAAGACCTCCTCCCTGTCAACGTGTCCAACTCCGATCGGTTCATTGGCTACCTTTTCCCTTTAATCTCGGCTAGTTGACACCACCTTCACTCACTAGTGTTGACATTTATCAGCTTCACTCAATGTGATGTTGATTGTGGTGTCTCACTGGAAATGATATTGTGCAATCGACAAGTTAGGTTAAACATGTTGGACAATACTTGGAAGAGGTGTGCAGTTATAGAAGTCCAAAATCTCTTCCAAACTCTTGTTTGGAATGAAGTTGTAGGTCTAGTGCGAGTTGTTGCATAGGGATTGACATCATGGGGTTGTGCGGTGTGGGGTGAATGCAACTAGAGAGTGCGTTAGAATGCTATGTGGGCATCCCACAACAAGGGCATTTGTAAATTGGGTGGGGCATATGGTCATGAGCAAGATTCTCTTCCCTTACTATTAGACAAAAATTAGGGATTTTATGCATATATATTAGCCCATGTGCATATAGACTAACATTGGTTATGATTTACAAGTATGTTCTTTGAGTATTGCTCCTTTATGCTTATAAAATACTTGTGTAGCCTGTCGACATCCGAAGAATTGGCATACAGAACCTCAATATGTGGCTGCCATAAGCGCCTATATATGCCTAAAGTCAAAGCCCCATACATTACTTAATAATTGTGCTTAATTGATATATTAACTAATCTAAATTAAATGGAATTGATGATTGTATTAGTAATAAATTTAAGATCTACAATATATTAACAATCAATGAACATGTTATAAGCTCGTCATGTTGTCAAATATTGTTTGCTAATATCATTAGGTTAAGATTTTAATCTACATAAAGGAAATACATTTGAAGGTTGACATCACGAATTAATTAAATTTGTTCTAAACATTGTTGTTTGTATATTGAGTCAAGTTGAGTGCTTTGTTTTAATGTTAACATTGCTATTTTTATGTACTTGTAGGAATTTATGAACAAGTAAAAGTGGCTGATTCAAACCATATTTCACAGCTTCCTCCATAAAGAATGAGAGTAATTGGGCCAAGTTTCAAAATGTGATAAATAAGAGTGAAGTAGGAGTATAACATAAGCAACACAATGCATGTTTGATATATTCACTATGTAATTAGACTATTGAAATATTAAGTTATTTTAATATTAATTTTACCCAGATTATTCTGAATGAATGTGGGCATGTGGATAGGGTTCACAGTCCTCTATCATTTAATGTCTATTCCACACAAGCTAAGCACAATTTTTAAAATTGAACTAGATCAATAATCGCTCACGGTATGAGTTCGTGGGTTAAATCAGGAGTTTAATGGATTGAACTGCATATTTAATAAATAATATTACTAATAAATTGACTTAATATCATAATTTGACAATGATTTATAACAAAAATTCATAATATAACAATTATATTAATTTTCAGTTCAATATAAAATATAAATATAAATCTAATAAAATAGAATAAGTATATTATAATATATTTTTTATTTTTTTAAACTTTAAGTATGCCTGTTTTTCTTTCAGTTCAATTGGATTTGTCAGTCTAACTGAAAACCAGCTGGTTCAATCGAAGTTGACTATATTTTAATGTAATCAGGTTAATTCTGAAAACAGGATCAAGTGAGTGATTGGATTTCAACCGACCCAGTTCAGTTTTTAAAACTATGAAACTAAGTCTATTCGATTCTTCTATAGGGAACAGACAACCAAAGGCAGTGATATGAAGTGTAGCTAGCGATGTAGGTTTTCTCACATTTAGATTTATGAATTATAAGGAAATCAAACTCATGATAAATCTCCATTCAAACTCTAAAACATAGGAAAAAGAGCCGATTCTTTTTAAAAGATCCCAGTAAGGATGTTCCTTGGAATGATCAATGCAAAAATGACATGATGACCCAATGGAATTAGAAGAGGTGAGGTTAGTAGAACCATGTACAAGGAATTGCAAGGGGAAGCTCTAGTATTCACTATCAAGTTAATGGAAAATGATAAGTACTTGATGGATTTAGCACTTTGGCCAAGGCTTTGCATTGAGTGGACATTTCATTAGGTTAAGTTTTAAACTATTCCTTTCTTTAATCAATGCAGGGGGACACATTACTCTGTAGTCTCTTTGAGGAAGTAAAACTTCTTCAAGATCACTAAAGATCATATTGATAACGTGCATGAAAAAGGGCCATTGGTGGCGAATATCAAAGTGAGAGGAACAAGAACATTGGTTTCTCCAAACAATCTTGCCAGGAAAAAAGAAAAAAAGTTTTTAAAAAAATGATTGTTAGTAGCTCTACCCCTGTTCTCGAGAAGGTGGAGATACTAGCTATAAAGGAAGCACCTCAATGAGACAAGGCAAGTTGAAGAGACCAGATCGGCTAATGAAGAGCAATAGGAGGAGAGGGAGAAAGAAGCCGAGGGTCAAGATAAAGATGCTATAGCATTACAAAGGAGAAAGAAGGACAGAGCTGAAAGGCTCGATGCGTAGCTGATGGAAGAAGATGGCACTAAGTTTGAAGTTCAAGAGGAGACCTACAACGTAAGGGCTGAGGAGGCTATAGAGGAGACCTTCAGCGTGGGGGATGATGAGGCCGTAGAGAAGTCAAGTTCCCTTTCCCCAGCATCATCGTTCATTGGGTCTGAGGAAGGGAGGAGGGAGAGGGGATGTAAGAGTCTAAGAGAAGGTTTACTAGTTGTCTTGGGGCAAGGAGGAGGAAATCAACTTGCAGTCCAAGAATGGAGCAAAGAGGTATCGTTGACCTGCTTGATGAGGAGTTACAGTTAATCCATGGGATGAGCCTAGAATGACACACAAAGAATGAGTGGAGTCAGAAAAGCCCACTAAATCAAGGAGGCTGCGGCACACTCAACCAAGTGGGAAATTGCCTAGAGCACCACATTTCGTGTTTCCTGGGCTAAAGGAAGATTGGAAGGTGGAGATGATCTTGGATGAATACTTTGATCTAGCTAGGGAAGTATGGAGAACAATACTAGATGAAATGATTCCTGAGGGTTTGCACATGGATGACTCACTCGATCTACAAAAGCAAGTTAATGAATTTATTACTACCTCAGGAATCATACAACAAATGTCCACGATGGATGTGATTGACATCACCAATGCTGTGATACTTTTTGCTTTGAAGGTGAATAAACCTTACTCATCTTTATCTATACATTTAACTGCCTCTAAATGTTACTAACTAAGCATTTTTTTGGTCACTTGCAGACATGTCAAATGGCATATATTGTTGTACATGCGTTGAGCGTGAGGTCCAAAAGGATAGTGGTTGATACATCGGTCAAAGATCAACTAGAGAAGATAATCAACAAGGCCAACCTAGGTAGTCAAATTGTGAAATATATGCAATGTTTTGATTACGGGTTGGATGTCTAATTGTCAAGGAATGATAGCATCTTGTACCGAAATTGGTGGCCAATATTAGATGCTGGATGTCTTATGCTTAGACTTGTTGAAGTAGTTCAACACATTTTTGTACGTAGAATAGATTGTGGGACCATCCGAGGGATTTCTATGATTCCTCGAAATGGGATGATGCCAGAACGAACTTTTATTCAAACATTAATTGGTCGCATATTGGCGAACGATAAATATATGGTCTCCTGATGCATTGCCACAATTAATGTGTACAATAGATTCTCATACAAATTAATCGTGTGCCAGGAACCATATTTGAACTGGTGACACGAGGATTTTGTCAAAGAAACCCCCAATGGTCGAAATGGTCGCAGCATTAATTGGTCCGGGAGACAATGCTCGAGTGGTTGAAGCCAAAGGGAAAAATCAGACCTAGACTCAAGTCCAACACTGGCGTAATAAGCTAAAGCTTTTACGAACATAAAGATCTTCCCATTCTTAATAAGAATGAGAGTCTTTCAACTAGATGTGCTCCTTTGGCTGGGGTTGAGAGAGAGAGAGAGAGAGAGAGAGAGNGAGGATAACAAGGAACTAAAGGATTTGGATTGGCTCAACAAGGCCATCAATGAGAAACACATTTTCAATCTCAAACTTGAGAAGAGTAAGCGAACGGAAGAGGCAAACCAACATTCAACCAAATTAGAGTCCACTCAAAATAGGACAAAGGAACTCGAGGCTCGGGTGGAGGATTGGAGAAAGAAGTGTATCACATCACAAGCAACAGTTAAAGGTTTGAATTGAGAATGTGACTCTCTACACATGCCAAGTTAAAAGATCAAATCTTGAACCTCCACGAGAGAAATACAAATTTGGAGGAGGATGTAATTGGAGCAAAGCAAGAGGAGGAGAAGGTCTTAAAGAATAATGATGAGCTCAAGATTGGTTGCTTCGAGAGATTGCAACATGACATGGCTCAGCTTCTTGAGATCACAGAGGAACTTACTCGCGTTGATGTAGATATATCTGAAGTGGGACGTTTATCTAAGGAATTGAGGTCCAAGTATTCCAATAATTTTATTAAGTAAGATGCTCAAACAAGATGCCCCTCAAGGCTCTACCGGTTGCCATAGTACTGCTCTTGGAGCTTAGTTGGTTAGAACATCCGTTTAGTTAAGCGGGAGATCTTGAGTTGGACTCTTAATTAGAGCACCAAATGAAAACCAACCAATGGATAGGAGGGTAGAGTCAAAGATATACCATCTAAGGTAGGAGATAATCGACAGAGTAATTACTCAAGAATCTTTGAACATTCCAGCTTATTTAGGACCTAACCTGACACCAAAAGGGAAGCCAAGATTGGGGACACCAGTTCGATTTGGTCCATCGTGCTTATGTTAAACCCTAAAGAGGAAAGAGAGACAAAATGAAATGAATAGTAAAAATAAATGAAATGAATGAAATATTACCTCTATGATTTACCTTAATCGTATTTATAGCATCACTAGATAGGGTATTAGAAATTGCAAATTACTTTAATTTAATTGTTGCCACTTAATGGACACAAAGGATCGAGATTTGCTTGCTACGGGTGAAAGGGTAACTAACTTTACCATTATGATAATCTTATCCTCTAATCCTCCATCAAGAGAAACGTTCGAGGCCGTACAGTCGATCAGCTTCATTCACTATCATCCATCTACCATCATAGTTGAACTGTTGATTCTTAACGGAACCAATCAAAAGTAGGTTCAGTTACACATATGATACAAACAAATATTGGAAAAGAAACAAATCAATACCAAAAAAAAAACTTTTATATTCCATCAATACAAAAACTTCTCAAGTTGCCCTCCGTCAACTTAAAACTTGACATTCTTACTAACTGCATCACAGATTGCTAATGTGGTATCAAACAGAAGGGAAAAAACATCACGTACAAGTCATGTGATGCTGATAATATGTAAAAAAAAAAAGCTCACAAGAACCCATGTGAATAATCTGGGTTCTTGTACGAGCTGTCGGCCATGGTCCTCAACCTCTTGCAATCATATCCGATGCATCATATCTCGTTCCCCGGCAACTATTAACTCATCGCTTCGCCTGTGTCGACTTCTTCCTCATCGAGGAGGCAATCAATGCCACTGGTCAGGCTGGTAGGAGTCGTTGCTACTTTTACGAGCTTTGTTAAGGGACAGGCCGTGTAGCGAGCTGGCGGTCTCAGGATGGTTCTGGACAACACGGCGGATAATGGGGGAAGAGCTGGTGCAGGATGATTTGTTTATTTTCCAAGATTTTCTATACTATATGTGTAATTTACCCTCAAAGGTTACACGCGAAATTAATGAGCAGAATCTTTAATTGTTGAGAATATCAATTATTTGGTAAAATTAAAGTTCAATAAAGTATCAATTAAATAATTTTTCTTACCAATAATAACATAATTATATATTAAAGGAAATTCCTAATTATTGAAAAATTAAAATAATTTATTTTTTAAAATTTTATATCTTTAAAGATTTTTAAGAATCTCTTTGAATTTTTTAGGGTTTATCACTTTCAGAATTTAGGATTTTTTTAGAATTTTTAGACTTAAAAAATTCTTAGCATTGATTTTTCAGAGTTTTTACATCTTAAGATTTTTTGGAATATTAAATATTTAACATTTATCTTCTTTTAAATTTTTCGTATTTGGAAAGATAATATTGGTAGCGAAAATTTGTTTCTAAATTTGATTATTTTTAATATTGAAACTATAATGATTTCTTAATAATAATAATTAAGAGATATATATAAAACTATAATTACATATCATGTGCTTTTATGTGTAGGATGGACAGCCTCTTGACGAACCAAAATGGAAGGTGAAATTTTAGTTATCTTCTCAATTAACGAACGGCTAAGCGCTTAGACAATCGTCGTCTTATATGAGCCAACGCCAACACAACGCGCAGTCTCTCTCTCTCTCTCCTCTCTCTGAACAGCTCTCTCCCCCACGAGGGACCCAGGGGAGCTTCAAACCCCCTAAGAGCCGCGTTGACAAGCTGTGTAAGTCTTTCTATCCATTTCTTCCACAATCGGATTGCGAGTTTCTTGGTCCATTCGTGCTGGGTATCTGTTGCTATGATCCGATTGTATGTGAGATGAAGGGTTCTTGTTCGTTTTCTAGGGATCTGCCTCGATCTTAGGAATTGAATGGATTTCACAGAGACTTGCTTCCCTTTTGGGTCAATTAGACATTGTCAGTAGTCGTGGTGGCTGCTTAATCGCTATCCCATTATTTTGCTTCAGGGATGAAAAGTCGAAACTTCTTGGTTTTTCTGTGTACCTGAACGTGTTATGTTTTTTATTCATACAGCATTGTTTATTCTCCTGTGACAGCGTGATGATTGCCTTTATTATTTAAACCATGCTACACAACAGAAGCTTCAGAAAATAACTTAATGCTCGAATAGTGATGTAAGGGAATACTGCTCGAGGTTTTGCTTCTGGAACTGTCTTCTTCGTCCTTAAGAACTTAAATGGTGCTGCCGAAAGGAATGAATTTTGGGTGCCTGAATCCTCCTGCTACGGATTTGTAGTTTTTGTGTACTGCAGCTTTGGCAAAAGAGTATTTTGCATTTGGCTATCAAACGTGTTGGCTATTTTAGCAATCCTCTTCTCTGACATTTCGATTCTTTACACTGTTCCTTTCTGGGCAGTGGTAGCTTTGGTGCTCAAGCCAGTCAGCCTCTCTCTGCGCGTGACCCATTCTCTTCTCCAGTCTTCCGCACTATCGACAAATCTCCTTGACTATTCCATCACCCAGGTACTGTTAAGGTATTATATCTTAGCTTGTCTACTAGTGAATCAGCGGGAAACGGAAAGGAAAAGAAAAAAAAAAGAGAGAAGAAAAGAAAACAGCAATGGAGGTAAAGCTGTGGAATGACAAGCGTGAGAGAGACATGTATGATAACTTTGCGGAGCTTTATGCAATAATACGTGCCACTGAGAAGCTTGAGAAGGCCTATATTCGTGATATAATTGGCCCTTCTGAGTATGAAGTGGAATGCCAGAAGCTCATAACGCATTACCGAACCTTAGCCTCTACTTTGAAGGACATAGTCCCAAGCATTGAGCGCTTTGCAGACACATACAAGATGGACTGCCCCGCTGCGATTAATCGTCTTGTGGTGTCGGGCGTGCCAGCCACAGTAGAGCACCGGACTGCAGCTGCTGCATCAGCGGCCACCTCTGCTGCTGCTGTGGCGGAGTGTGTGCAGAACTTCATTACTGCAATGGATTCGTTGAAGTTGAACATGGTGGCAGTGGACCAGGTCCACCCTCTCCTCTCAGACCTCTCGGCTTCACTTAATAAGCTTTCCATCTTGCCACCAGACTATGAGGGAAAGATGAAGATGAAGGACTGGCTCTTGAGGCTCTCCAAGATGGGGGCAGCAGACGAGTTAACAGAGCAGCAGTCCCGACAGCTTCATTTCGACTTGGAGTCTTCATACAACTCGTTTATGGCTGCTCTGCCCCATTCTGGTACTTGATTCTTGTGATGCCTGCAGAGTGGCAACTGATTGGATCTTCCTGCCTTTTTGTTTGGTGTATCCGGGTAGATATAGTGTTTGGTGTATCCGGGTGCATATTGTGGTGTCTTGTGTATGTAGCTCTGCGATACAATATTTGTGAAGTTCGATCTCTCAGTGTCTCTCTGTCTCTCAATGTCTCGGATATAACTCCCAATTCTTTTTGTGCATTAAGGTTTGATTTCTCTGGGATGTACCAGTGGAAGCGAGATCTTTGGTCATGAGCATTAATGATCTTTGACCGGATAGGTATGGCGTTACCTTGTGTCCTCTGAAGCTTTTCAGTGGGTTTTGGGTGATGATTCATGGCATTTGTGTCTGCTCATAGAATTCTAGAATTTGAACTCGGCCAAGTAACATCTTTCTTTACGGCAGTCCATTTCTACCAATGGTGATGGAACGGTAAAATTCTTAGAACTACTTCAGCCAGAAGTTTTTGTGCAGGGAAACAGCAATGTATGATATGAAGAATCTCAACTCTCATTCGTACACAAACATCAAACGAGTCATCTGACTATCTTACAGTGTTGATCTTCTTAACGAGACAAGTTCATACGTGGTCAAGCACCACATTATCAACGTAAACATCAGACCAGATTGGATGAATCCAAAAGCAATTGAAGAGAACCCGAGCAAATTCCAATATCCATATTAAGAATCCTGAAAGGATGCGGCCTACTTACAGCCTGGGAAAAGTGTAAAAGTTTCTGCAGCTATGAAGCAAAGACTAAGATTAAGCTTGAAGACCCAATAACGCCCACATTCATGACCCTGTTAATTCTTCTTCGGGCAAAAAATAACTGTACGTTAATCATCAAAAAGAAATATAATCCCAACTTTCCCTGATTTTTCTCTATGTACAAACCCAAGACACGAGCATATTCAATGAGGTCTGGCCAACTCTAGCCTCCTTGCCATCAAAATCTCAGACGTCAAAAGTAGCAGAATCTCAATTATCCGTTAGCTGGAGGCAGTACCTCAGGTTCCTTAAGGCCACTGTTGGTTGTATTGTCCACTGAAGAATTCTGATTCTCATCAAGATGGAGATTCCTCTGCTCTGTAGCATCCTCGGGCGGGTCTACCATTGTCCCACCACCAGAATCTGAGCCTGCAGACATCTCATCCTCCCTCTCTGGCTGGATATTGAGGTCAATCTGGCCCCTGAACGGCGAATCAGTAGTCTTTGATTTGTTAAGATCTCCATCAGAACCCTCGTGTCCTGTCACCCTTTTCAAGCTCGGGCTGCTATTTGATTGAGAGAAATCCTCTTCGGACTTGTCTGGCAATAACACCTCCTGACTCCGTTGTTTCTTTCCTGAACCTTGTGCCTCCCTCTCAGATTGTTTTTTCTCTCGTCTCATCATTAGGGTTCGGAACCGACGCTTCACTGTGAGACAAACATTACATGTACATGTCTGCTTGTGTTTGGGGCCCTTTCCGCTCGGAGGCTGGATACAGACAATACAGGAGCAACCTGGCCTATGACGGGGATGCTTCGTAGTGGCCTGAGAGGATGATGCCTGGGCTCCATCTCCTTCTCCTAAGATTGCTAGGTTTGCCAGAGTATCAAGTCCCTCTAGAGTTTCAGTACAGGGGGCAGTTTCTTCTTTAGGAGCCTTCACCTTCTCAGAAGACGCTTCTCAAGCAATATACATAAACCAAATCATGAATCAGAATTGAGACATTCATATCAATATCAAAGTGACGACAACATAAAAGTGGTCAACAGATTTCCATCTAGCTCTTCCCCTGACCAATCAATACCTGCACTAGAAGATCGTAGCAAATCTTCAAGCTCTTCTGACGTCAATTCTTGAGCTGCTGAACAAGAAGACCTGATGATGATGACTCGAGTAAATTAAAAGAACAATGGGAACAAAGACACAATGAAGAAAGAAAGAAGAAATAAAGAAACAAAGACATGTTATATGCTGACAGCTCTACCTCTCAGGATCCCACTTGTTCTCAGCACATGTCCATTTTGAGGGAAGCAGGTAATCTGCTGGTAATTTGCGCCACTTGAAACAATCTTCACAATGAACCCATTGGATCTTCTCACTGGGATGAAACAACAGACATGCAATGCTTATGATTCTGAATAGACTTGACACTCCCCACATGTAAATAAAGATTTACTAGAAGGTGGGAACTAGCTAACTTTCACATGATAAACAATGAGTTTTTGTATACTAGTAGTTACAGCCGTAGCAGTCAATAGAGGAATGCTCAAAGTTAAACCAGGGGACTTAAATATGCTTCTTGAAAATTAAAATTCAGCTAATTGTAAGCAACATCAAACAGTCAGAAAGCAAATTCTTCTAGCAGAAAGATCAGCTATATATTTGCAAGCTATGTAACGAACAAGTAGAAAGGCAAAGGCGACTTAAAGGCATAAATGCACACTTTACCCTCTATTATCAGTTGCAGATATTGTTGGCTTCCCAAGGACTGGAGCATCCTGTCGTACAAAGATGTCACACGTCCAATGAAAATGGAATTCTTGCAATAAAGTATCAAATCTGTCACTCAGCTTTAGATTCATATGGTGAAATTAAATTTATGCATCTAGCAGTTTTTTGAAAAGGAAGACAAACAGTACGGCAATGAAAACATATGAAATTCCATATTGAATTTTTTCTTTTCCACATTAGACATGCTTAACAGGATTCTGTAAGTTATTCAGAATTGCAAATAATTTTTCCCGAAAATAATGTCTTAATACAAACAGGACAAGACCACAATAGATGGGCTTCAAATTTCTCCTCATGGAGTTATTTAGTGGGCTTCAGGGTGGAACAAGATCTGATGGAGCCAATTAGGTTCACATGGAGGCCTCTATTCTGGAGCCCATCAGATGGTTACCAAATGAACTGATTGTTCCAATGATGAAAAGAAATATTCAAGAAATAGCATCTGTGTTTGAAATCTAAGTAAGAAGAATAGTACCTCATATTCCTCAAACTCAAATCCTTCAATGATCACAATGTTTGGAGCATGATTTGGAGGAGGGCGTAGAAGCCTTTGAGCTTCTTCCCGAGTCAGCTTGAGCTCAAAGAGCTCCTCACTATCTATTCTTAAGTGCTTGGTTTTTGAAGCCAAGATGGTGCTCTTTCTTTTTCTAGAAAAGGAAGCCTTATCTCCACGCACATCTCTTGCAGCTTCACCCTGGTGGGATCACCATAACAAAATATAGGTTCCAGATTAGATTCTCACCTACTTTGTAAACATATGCATCAAGGGCAATTATTAGTTGGTAGCTGCTGACACTTACAGATTGTCCAGTGAATCTATTGACAGTTTTACCTGTTTCATTTTCCTGCAAGAGAACCAGGACCAAAAAACAGAATCATAGCAGTAAGTTGCAGCAGTTATGAGGTCTTCCTCGTAGAAAACTGGGCAAATACCGACACTGTGAAGAGTTAGATCCCACAGCCAACATGGCAAAAGCTTCAAGAATCATCTTGTTAAGTAGCTTCAATTTTTAAAAGACAATAGATTTTCCTCATGAAAGCCATAGGACATTACATCAATAGATATGAGAGGTTTATTGCAATTCAAGATGCAAGAAGAATAATGACATAATTGTTAGCATTCAGCAGATACTAAGGGAAGTAATTCCCACAGTTTAAATGACAAAGGAATTAAAACACGAAGCAAGCAACACTAAAAGCTGAAACCTACAGAGCTTTAACCAGATCGATCATTTATATCAACAGCAGTTGCATTAAGATTTATCAAGAAATCTATCATAAGATGAATATCAGACTATTACTTCCCCATCTTTGTACAAGGATGCAAGACAATATTATCATTGCAAAGTGCCAACCTGATCAGATGGTTGAGCAGTTGAAGCCTTTCTGAATCCCATGATCAGTTTTCCTTCTGGCTCTAATCGACTAAATGTGACTGAAAACAACAATAAACCAAATGCCAATCTCATTAGAACAGATCCTCTAAGACGAAGAACTGCTAAATCTCTGAACTTTCACAACCCAGGAGATTGTTACTTGAAAGAACAAAGCCAGAAAGAATTTGCCCAAATAAATGTGAAGCTAAGATTTGCCATCAACATGACAGAAGCTTAGAACAATGACAACAAAGACATTACTCTACATCCAATCTCTTTACAACTAGAAGTTCAAGAGTGATGGACATACAAGAGATAAATCAAATACAATACATATGTTATCCCCAGGATAGAAATTCTTCAAATTTTATTTGGTTACCTATATCACCGGCTTGCAGCTTCATTGACTGTATGCATGGAGTAACTCCCTCCAAAACATACATTCTGCTGTTATTGTTAGGCCAAAATCGAAACTGGAATGTCCATTCTGAACCTTTCACATCCTGAACTCTTAAGGGCAACCCTTCAGGCTGAGAAATCGGTGGAAAATAGGCCTGCACCATCCAAATAATACAATGACAAATGCCAGCCATTTTGCAATATAACCCCCAGAATTAGATTTTCTGCAAAAATCCAGGAATGACCTCACCAGATACATACAATCATGAAGAGTTTTCATTCTGCCAGGCTTAAAACCAGAAAATTGACATATGTGGGCACTCATTACCAGCACAAACATCTGATAACTAATCATCTACATATAGAAAAACAAGCAGAGTCTCATCCAGAGTGCCTAACATATGATTTCATTCTTTCACAATGCAGCATTACAATCAATATAAACCACAAGCTTCTTCATATATCATTTTAATACTTGACAGTTGAATTGTTTCCAGGAAATCTTCTTTACTCATTTCATGTCTCTTCAATGAACTTGCATTATAGAGAAATTTTCAAAAAAATGATATAGGAAATGAATGATGGTATAACACTTAATGGTAGCAAGAATCCTTTGTATTTTCTGTAATTAGTTCTAAGTTGGAAAAGAAATCTAATATAAACTATCAGGGACTGACCTCAGCACATTTTTTGGGCAGCACCAGACGTCCTATTTTACCAGCATCACTGGCACTCAACATTTTCTCAAACAGAGGAGTGATGACAGAATTTGAACTTCAACCATGTCAAGGTTCAAGCACAAAATCATAGCACGATGATAAAAAGAATACTTTCAAAACATTGTGTTAGGCATTTAGACTTAAAAATAAAACAAGAAACTTGTTTCATGCACTTAAAATGTTGGGAATGTTGTAGTTTATAAGTTATATAACACATTATGAAACATAAGGATACTCTCCAGAGATTTTTTGTAGCTCTTGATCAGTTATCCTGGGCCAATACCGAGGAAGCAATTGATTTTTTCCACGAGCATCACCGCGAGGCCGTCCATTTCTTATATGATTTTCACATGACGAGTTGATGTCATAGAGCACATTACTAAATAAGTGCTTTGCTGGTGCAGATGGAGATCTGGGCTGAAACTGAAGTCCTGCGACCCCTACATATCCATTTGTTTCATTAGCTAACGCATAAGCTGTGGTTGATCCAAATTGTGGAGTAGAAGGTTCCTCTTTCAGAGAGGCTGACTGTTGAGAATTATTCATAAAAGAACTATGGTGCTCATCAGTCTTAAGGCCTGCAGCACAATGTCCAAACCATTTTACATGTCAAACTTTCCAGCATGGGACAGAATATAAAACATTAAATAATAATATGCACTTGATTACAAGCAAGGGAAGAGTCAACACCTGTATTTCCATTTTCAAATTTCTCATTTGCACCATGCTTCACATTTCCATTCATAAGTCTTTCAGGAAAATCCAAAGGGGTATATCTTTCATGAGGCATAAGCCTATCATTGTTAACTGATCCATCAACCTCGTAAGACAACCTTGGCTGCAATTCAGGCCGGGGAATACAAGAATTGAACAAAGTGGGTGCTTGCCGCCATGGCACAGGACCTGTTCCGGCTAATTGATTCAGTTTGATAGGATGATCCTGGTGTCTATCAGAAGAAGATGCATGTAGGAACAGAGAAGTTGGCCATGCTGGACTTGCTGTCTAGAAAAGACACAGTTGCAAAACATCAAAATTCAGAGAAGAGAGAGAGAGAGAGAGAGAGAGAGAGCGGGGGGGGGGGGTAATGATCAATGGTCATACAAAGAAAGGAACCATTAACTAGTTCTACTGATATTGTACAGTTACTAGCTCAAAAGTGACCCAGACATGATTCCAAAAAATTATTTAGAAAAAAAAAGCCATGCTAGATGGGTGGAAAATCTACGATGTAGACACTTTCTTTGATCATACTATAAAGCTGGGTAATGAACTTGAAATGACAAGGAATGAAGACTTAGGATGAAAAGTCCTTTTAAATAATTTGTTGATTAGCAAATTCTGATCTACTGTAATCTACAATGTCACTCAAAATACTCTCCAAAGGAACAGAAAATAACTTCAAATTCCATGTACAAGTATGTTTCAATGAATTGTAAGGATAAAGTTGCACATGCTTGAAGTTAAACCAAACTCATCAATAACAATTTCAGATATATAAACTAGCACCTAGTCACTGAACTGACAGCAGAAAGGCAAGGGTGAACAGTATTACTTTCCTGCTATCAAGTTAAGAGGCCACAAGCAACATAATTTATTTTTTGCAAAGATAAAATTCATTAAAAATAAAAGCCAAAAGAAGCCTAGATGGAGAAGCAACAAGAATATAATCTCTCTAATTATAAACAAGTTTATAAATTAGTAAGCGATTACAAGACCCAGTTAAATTAATTAATTATCTGACTTAGTCATGGAATACATGCAAAAATATTGGCAATCTACTCAATCAGTATAACTTGTTTTAAGTCAAACTAGCAAACTATGGAAGACTTGCTAAGTCAGTATAGCTTTTGTGGAATAAAAATTCCAAGTCAATTTTGCAAATACTCTGAGAAGGCACGTGATAGGGTAAAAGTAGTAGCTAATAAACACTAATTACAAGACAGGAAGTAGTATATTAGGGTGATAAAGCAGCCTTGCACCAATTGGAGAAAATTGAATTTAATAGCAATCATCTGACTTTGCAAAGACTCAGATTCCATTGCATTTATTGCCGTTTAGGCTTGTACTAAGATCAAACAAAGCTAGTATGCTACTAAAGATTTGCAGAGACAACCAGGTCTCTTAACTGGCCTAAGTCAACTAGCTTGCATATATGGAAACAGCCACTTCACCTCTCTTGCAAGTATCTAAAGGAAGTAAGTAATGAAAGAAACAGTTGCTAACATTGTGAAGTATTAAACATTATTTGAGGATATGAAAGTGCAATCCAACAAAAAAAAAGGGACCAAGAAGAAAAATACAGTCACACACAAAGAAACAGGAACAAGAAAAAAAAGAAAACACAAATATGTCAGACTCAACTCAGCCAAAAAGATTGGGCAAATGCTTACCAAAAGAATATTTTTCTGAGCACATGCCATACACTCAATTCCTCCAGGATCCAACAACGCAAATGCAAAAGCAGAAACAATACATCCACAGTGAACTTGCTGCAAGAAAAGTTAGCACAAGACTTTAGCAGCATGGAAATAAAAATATGGATTTATTTTGTAGTATCTTCAGCACATTGAATGCATAGCTACAAGTTTGAGTTCAGTAATTACCTTCCTACAGGATTCACAATCCCTCCAGCCAGAAGCCTTTGAGTGGAATGTTTCACAGAATTTCCCTTCTTCATACAAAGAACTGAATTTTGAAAAATATAGCATAGACTTATGATAAAACCAAGGCAAGACATATAAGACTTTAACAATACAATACTAACAATCTCAGAAACTATAATACAACTTTCTAGAGGATGGATTTATAATATATAGCATTATAGAGATTCAATGATAATGCTCTAAGAGAAATTCATTAAAAAAAAAAAACCTAAACAATGGGGAGGTGTGGTAGTGGTGCAGGGGCTGGGTTGTGCGCCCTAAGACAAAAGGCCAGAATGAAGAGAAAACCAATGTGGAACAAAACGTAGATGAATGAAGTAACTCTAGGCTTATCTTCTACCTTTCTTGGTAAAAAGAACGACAGTTTATACTAAATTGCCACAAGGACAATATTTTTTTACTAGTAGTAAGCAAGGCTCCAAGACAAAGCCAGCAAGAAGAGGAAACCAACGTGGAACAAAAGATGAGATGAATGAAGCAACTCTAGGCTTAGGTTCTATCCTTCTTGGTAAAAACAATGACAGTTTATACTAAATCGCCACAAGGACTAGATTTTTGACTAAATGAGAAGTAGTAAACAAAGCTCTGTACCCAAAGCATTTAAAGAATAATATCTCACAAAAGACAGATGAAGCTCATTTCTAGTGTAATAATTCCTGATTAACAAATCACTAAGCTCCCCTACAAGGCAAATATAACAAATAATAAACAGAGCAATTACAAATGCACTTCGAGACTCTTCCAAATTTTACAATTACTTTGGTGGTTTAACCAAAGACTGTTTATATATCAGCTTTGATTTATATTCAGCCTATCAACACTGCAATCAGGAACCAAAACTCAGGAACTATATAGCCGTCCTACAACAATCAAACTACCGTTTACATAAAGCAGAAACACTTCATGCCAGGTTCACCAGATTAAATTCCCTAGGAGAGAGACGAGTGCATTCAACATCACGCTACCAAATAGAATCAGGCAGAGCCGCTGACAGAGAACTCCACAAAATAGAGAGAACCAAATCTAGACATCACAAAAATGAATTTGATGTCATGGAACAGAGTTGAAATTAGATTGCCCGTAGAGGTAATAAAGATTTATCATTGCCGAGCAAACAAACCAAATGGAGAATATTCCCCAAGAAAAGCTGATTAATTTCTGCAACAGTCAACTGAGAGCACAAACTCGGTTTAGTTGCATCAGTCAACGAAGATCAGTACATTCACAAGGAGAAGAGTGCATTAAACGCAATAAAATCATATTAGCAATTGAACCAAAAACCAACAGCAAAGGCCACACCAATTTGATACGTAAACGATCACTAGCACTAATCAAACAACCTAGAAAACCTTCCATCACGGAGTAATCGGCGGACAAAAAATTCCGCGAGTCCGAACTGAAAGTAAGACAAAAATTGACGAAAGGAGACAGATTTCTAAGAAAGTCAACAGTAGCAGTCCGGTTTACGCGCATCGATCGCAGAGCTCGGCAAACTCCCCGGTGCGGAGCCGCCACCCTTTCCTCGGGCGATCCGGTTTGAGCTCCCTGCAGTGGGAGTTGTAGCAGGACTTGGACGGAGCAGCGGGAGACGACATCGAAGAAGCCGCCGCTGCCGGGCTCGGGCCCACGCGCTACAGCTAGGAAAGGCACATATCCCCAGATTCAACAGCCGCTGTGGGATAGAGGAGAGAGGAGGACGACGTTCGAGAGATGGAAGCTCAGGCAACGTAGATCGAGGGTGGTTCTCGTTTGCAAGAGAGATTCGGGTGTCGAGAGTGTGAATGTTATGTATTGATTGACACTAAATGTTGAGAGATATATATTATATATACATACATATGGTGTGTGTGTGTTTGCGCATAGGCTGAGTTCCCCCAACAACAACATAAATTCCTTCCTCTTTCTTTTCTCTAAATAAAAATTTTAATTTTAAATTTACTTGATAAAATATCTCAATTTTTTTCTTTAAATAATATCTCTAAATTAACTGATAAATATCAATTAATTTACCTTAAAAAATTTAGAGTTTTAAATTTTACAAACAAAATAAATTTATATTATAATATTTTCTACTATATCCAATTTAAACCCAAATGAACTAAAATTCTCTGGGACAAGTTAGGACAAGAATTAGGGGAGGGTATATTGGAATATAATGTTCAGAACTCACGCTCATACAATCTTGTAAATGCAGTATGCAAGTTCGAACCATTTCTATAACATATGTTTGAAACATGCTAATATCATTTATATTAAATATAATTATCTGATTAGACAATATATTTAGATTTCATGGCTAGTAAACCCTCTCAAATCCCCACTTTTTACCTATCAAGATGAAAATCTTTGCTTCTGAAAAGATAAAAAAAAAAGTGGAATATTGGATAATTATAAATTGATAAATTTCCTTTCCAAAATTTTTCTTAAATATAGTAAAAATTAAACTAAATAAAAGATTTGGTTATACCTTCACGTCTCTCCTCTCGTTGACCATCCGTATCCGTCAGTCTAAACATACCCTAAAACTAAAACTAAGGGGGGAGAAGATGGTCGTGTAAGAGGCTTTATTTAAGGCATAGTTTTTAAAACCGGACCGGGCCGGCCGGTTCGACCGGGAACCGGCCACTCACCCGGTCCGGTTCTCACAAAAAATCCAATTATTATTTAAATTATGTCAAATCCAATTGAATCGGCCGGTTCTCACTTGAACTAATAAATTTAATTGAACCGATGAGAAAGCCGACTAATTTAAAAATAAAAATAAAA
>CXYZ01008245.1:730500-746741 GCA_900006705.1 Sonneratia caseolaris
ATCAATTTATTGAAATATTATATTATTAATATTATTTATTAAATATGCAGTTCAACCCATTGAACCCCGATCCGATCCATGAACTCATGAACTCATACCTTGATTGGTTCCCGGCCCGGTCTGATTTTAAAAACTATACTTTAAGGAGCACGTTTGCGTCGGGCCAATTCCGCATTACCCAGGGAAGAAAATACGTACAATGCTCGAGGCCATCTGCATCAAATTATATCAATACTCATCTAGGGTAAGTTCAATTGATGCCACGGCACTTTACCTTAATTAGTCAAGATGTTATAATAGTATGAAAATATATACAAAGAACTTTTTATCTTTTGACCAGTTTGACTCAAATTAAACTAATTATAATATATTAAATTTTTTCAAATTCATAATTCTAAAATATGATCAGAGAAAAGATAAATAAAAGAGTAACAAGAGTCTCATATATGATGTGAATTGAATTCATAATCTCTTGATAATTAAACTGAAAGTAATATTACTGTACCGAGTCATCTCTTTTAGTATATTAAATTTTTAAATATCATATTATACAAATTGAAGTCGAGAATTAGCTTGTGAAATGGTCCTTTCTCGTTCTAGATTTATGCCATAATACAAGACTCGAGTTGGAATGGTTTTTTCATAGTCCATTACAAAGTGTGACATTTGTGGGCTATTGCCATTTATCTAGATTGGTATATTCCATATCGGTCCATATGTTGGATGAATTTTTATCTTACATATAATCTCAATTTTGAGTCATATAAGTAAAAAACATCTTTAATTAGAAAATTTTCTCCTTGATAATCTATTCTGCATAAAACTATATTGATAGGACTCTCATTTTTGAAGTGTCAGATAGTTCATACTAAATGAACTATTGCAAACAAAGAGGTTGTACAGGAAGATATGGAACAATTTTTTTTTAAAAAGGACATATATATATATATAAAATTAAATATTAGTAAAGTGGATACAATATTTATATAATTTGTGAGTAGTATGTTTGATTGGATATATGGTTATTCTTTTCAATATGTAACCCTCGATAAATTACACATAAATTTATCTAAATTTATGAGTTAATAAATTCTAGAATAACAAACTTTTTATTATAAAAAAATTAAATCTAGCTATTATATGCAATGAGTTATCCACCCGGCTTCACTCTTATTTTTCCAAATCGCTGGTGACACACAAAATTAATTTTTTAGTACTCGTTGGACTAAAGGGGAAAAAATAAGGGATAATAAATTCATAAATTTGTGATAATGCGAGCGTCTTCCATGAAAACATATTATTTAAATTGTTAAAATATTCAACATTTATTTTTTAAAAATTATATTTTAAATTTAGATTTTATAAATAAAAAATTATGTTTAGAAAAGTAATTAAGAAATGGTCACTGTCATATGAATTTTGAAGTTGACGTTACAGTCCTAAGCACGTGCATAGCTAGCTCTGCATGGAAAACGTGTGTGCACATTTAGGATAACAAATGAGGGGCTAGAGAGAGCTCGACCAACCCTTGTGGTTTGTTCCTTATATTCATGTTCCTTTCACTAACAAATTAAAATTGCTCCATTATCCTGAGAAACGCTTAAATCGATTTACGTAGTGGTCAAAATAGTATTGTTAAATTGTGGTCCAGTCGGTTTGAAACGGGTATAGAACCGTTTGATTCGGTTATGCTTCGGCCTATTTTCTTAATGGGCCAATCGGTTATGAGTTACAGTTTAAACAAATATGAATCCGTCCGAAATTATTTATAAACTAGCCGGTTAACTATTTGGGCCGGTTTGGCCATGAACAATCCATCTTTTTTATTTTTTAAATTATTTTAAATGAATATTTTGTAAAAATTTTAAATTGACTCGACAAAATACAAACGGTTGATTTGTAGGATTTTTGGTAGTTCAGGTCGATTACAGTTTAATAGGTCCATATTTTGGAATCAGCTTGTAACTGCCCCAAACCCACTAAGAACAGTTGCGTGCTAGGTTAGGTATGGTCTGAACCGATTCTGGGTTTAACCTATCCAATTCTAGTCCTTTTACCGGCCAGCTTGGCTCATTTAACATCTCTAAGTCAAAATAGTCTATTTTTGACAATACATTGGCTCTCCCCCATCTAGAAATTTCCCACCTACTTCCCACCATCCAATCGTAAAATTACTTATAGTTAATAATGCAATCTAGTAATTGATTCAAAAATTTATAAGTACGATTCTCTAATTGATGTACATATACAGTGCTTAAATGAGATCACCTACATGTGTGTTTGCACATTGACTGACTTGTATCTGTGGATCGGTGAGGTATCGATATCAGTACAGGAGAATAAACTTCTCCTCGTCAAAGGAAATTTGCCCTAGCTCTGTATCCATTTGGTTTGGGTGCAGCTACTTCACGGGGCACAATTTTTAATCATCATTTTGGGCATATATTAATAAATTAAATAGAAGGGAAACAGTAAGATTATCTCAAATTCATTATTACTTTATAAATTCATAAATTCCAATAAATTCATCTAGAAGGGCATTCATTGATGAACTCGCACTAGTGATTAGTGATGCACAGACAAGAGGGAAACCGAGCCCATGACCGTATAAGCTATTACACAAGGCAGCATACACGTTCCACTTAAACTAAATCTTTGACAACTCCATTACTCTCCTTGCTGTCTCTGTGTCATCGATAGGTTCGAATGCGCTTAACTAAGCATTTCATAATCAATACGTGAGAAATCACCCACGTCTTAGGTGGTATTGTTAAAACAGACAGTTCAAGTCGATTTAAAATGGATCTGGAATTGTTTGACCCATTTACTTAACGAGATAGTTCGGTTACAAGTAACAGTTCAAATATATATAAATCGATATAAAACCGTTGATTAGTGGTCTGACTTGTATGTTCCTTTGCCTCGAGCTAAGACCTCACCATCTGTGTCCACGATGCCTTCCCTAGGCGGGGTCATTAGTTTGAGGACCCGGCTCTAAGACGAATGCTTTGACCTGCAAATGAGAAAGAAGCAAAAAAGGAACAGTATATTTCCAATTTTGGCAGTACGGTTCATGTTCATAAGGAACTGGTTGATTTTCTGCTGTCCATTTCTGTCATCAATAACAGCAATGATACCTTTGGGCAATCTCATACGGCAATCAGATCCATATAACCATCCGAAAACTGCAGACAAGCCAAAGGAATTATATATAATTTATGATATTAGAAAGAAGATGATCTAAAATAGAATCGCACATAATGAGAGACACTGAGCTCCAGCAATCAACCAATTCATTTGATGATGTCAAACTTCAAGCTCAAGGACAACTAAATAATTTCACCAAGCCATTTAGAAAAGGCAGAATTTTCCATTATAGCCAGCATTTTTACTTTGGAAAAAATGGCCTGAATAACCCCCTTACTCTGGGATGGGATGGGATGGGATAACTCTATATTTTACCACGAACTTTCAGCCCTGCATAAAACAGACACGAACTTTCAATTTTGCTTGCTGTCTGTCATATCTGATGATTTTCGTCACCGACATTAACTTTTCTGCCCAAGCATATGAAAAGACAAAAAATGCCCTTTGTTTAAACCGTGAAATGACTTTGAGTAGTTCACACGATCTATCAAAACACAAGGATATTCGCAAGGACAGACTGATCATACTTTATTTTTTAAGTTGTCAACTGAAGGAAATGTTGTTGTGCTTATGGTTTATTTTGATGGTATGATACCTGCTAGTGATGATATGATTGAGGTGGAGAGACTGAAGAAAAGTCTTGCACTAGAAATTGAGATAACGGATCTGGGGCCACTTAGATATTTTCTCAGCACGGAAATTGCTAATTCAAGGCAAGGAATTGTCGTCTCTCAACAAAAAAAATACATTCTTGATCTACTGAAAAAAAAACTAGAATGAGCGGTCGCAAATTGTTGAGACTCCATAGATCCCAATTTGAAGCTTTGGGAAGAAGGAACGGTTGTTGTTGGTACTAGCAAATACCAAAGATTGGTTGGAAAATTAATCTATTTGTCTCACACTATATTGCCTTCACAGTCAATGTTGTTAGTCAAGTAATGCATGTACCCTATGAAGAACACCTTGAGGTGGTACCAAATTGTGAGATGCTTAAATTCTACTCCTGCAAAAGGTAATTTTTTTTCAAAAATACTAATCGACAAAGCATTAAAATACTTATAGATGCGGATTGGGTTGGTTCAGTTACTAATAGTAGATCAACTTCAAGGTGCTGCGCTTCTCTTTGGGGAAACATGGTTGCCGAGAAGTGGTGCGGAAAATGAGTTTAAAGCCATGGCTCAAGTAGTATGTGAGGTATTGTGAATATATCGAATCCTTGAAGAACTCAGGAAAATTGTGGAGCTTCCTTTAAAGTTGTATTGTGACAACAAAGCGGCAATAAGTATTGCTCACAATCATATGTAACATGATAGGACAAAGTATATTGAGATTGATCATCTCCATCAAAGAAAAACTTGAAGCACAGACTATTTGCTTGCCTTTTGTGCCTTCTCATCAGCAAGCAGCTGACATCTTGACTAGGAGGCTAACAAGGCCTCACTTTGAACATCTAATAAGCAAGTTGGGCATGACTAATATCTATACACCAACTTGAGGGAGAGTATAGGAAAGTTAGGAAATCTTATTTCGTAGAATTAGGAACTTGAATATATGTGTTAATAGATGCAAGGAAGAAGTATATTTCTCACTTGATTATGTACAAATACATTACTTATATATAAAGAGAATCCTATCCTGGGAAAGAAACAACAATAGGAATCTTAGCTAATTTAGTTAATCTACAATAGTTAGCTAATATAAAATTCATAACACTCCCCCTCATGCTGGAGTATAGATATTAATCATGCAGCTTATTACAAATGTAATCAAATGTAATCAACTCGAGGACTACTAAGAGCCTTCATGAATATGTCTCCTAGTTGTTCTCTAGTTTTCACATGCCTTGTGGAGACCAACTTCTGTTGCATCTTCTCATAAATGAAATGACAATCTATCTTAATATGTTTAGTTCTTTCGTGAAACATAAGATTACATGTAATATGGAGAGCAGCATGATTGTCACACCATAACTTTGTTGGCATAGAAGCTTCAAAACCAATTTCAGCTAGGATCTGACATATCCATATAATCTCACTTATAGATTGTGCCATGGCTCTATACTCTACTTCTACACTTGATCGGGAGACTACATTTTATTTCTTACTCTTCCACGAAATCAAATTTCCTCCAACAAATACACAATAGCCTATAGTAGATCTTCTATCAATCTTGGAGCCTACCTAATCTACATCAGAGAAACATTCAACATGGTAATGTTCATGATTACTATATAGTATCCCCCGGTCCGGAGCTCCCTTCAAGTAGCATAGAATATGATCCAATGCTTCCCAATGATGAACTGTTGGAGAAGACATGAACTGCCTGACAATGCTAACCGAGTAAGCAATATTAGGGCAAGTCATTGTCAAATAGTTCAATTTGCCAACTAGCCTTCGGTATTTCTTCGAGTCTTCAAATAATTCTCCATCTCTCGTAAGCTACAGATTAGAGAGCATTGGAGCACTACAAGGCTCAGCTCCCTACTTCCCTATCTTTACTAATAGATCAAGCACATATTTTCTCTAAGATAGCAAGATGCCCCTCTTTCTTCTTATCACTTCTATTCCCAAGAAATATTGCAAGGCTCCTAAGTCCTTTGTGTGGAATTGACTATGACGAAAGGATGTCAAAGATAAGATTCTCATTTTGTCACTCCCTGTGATAACAATATCATCCACATATACCACCAAAAGTATAGACCCAATAGGGGAACTTTTATAAAAAAAAATTGAATGATCCAACTTACTCTTACTCATGCCAAAATCCTTAATTGTCTAGCTAAATTTGCTGAATCAAGCAAGTGGGTTCTATTTGAGGCCATATAAAGATTTACGGAGATGACAAACATTCTCATTCTCTCCCTGAGCAACAAACCCAGGTGGTTGCTCCATATACACCTCCTCCTGAAGATCACCATGCAAGAAGGCATTTTTAATATCAAGTTAGTGTAAGGCCATGAGTTGTTGCTAAATAGATCAATAAACGAATAGAGGTGAGCTTGGCAATGGGAGGAAATGTATCAAAATAATCCTCTCCATAAATCTTCGCAAACCCTTTAGCAACAAAGCAAGTTTTTAGTCGAGCAACCGATCCATTTGCATTAAATTTAACTGCAAACACCCATTTACATCCAATAGTCTTTTTACCAGACGGTAAAGGGACCAAGTTCCAAGTACTATTAGAATCCAAAGTATTCATCTCCTCTATCATTGCTTGATGCCAATTAAGATGAGACAAGACATTGGAGACAGATGTTGGGATAAACATTGAATCAACAATGGCAACGAAGGAAGAAGTGGAGGAGGACAAATGATCATAAGTGACGAAAGAAAAAATAGACATCTTCTCGAGACTAGTAGGGCACTCTTATTTCAAATGCGAGTTCCTAAACCATTTTGGGCCGATGTTTCTACAGCTTACTTTTTTATTAATCATATGTTTTATCTGTTCATGGTCACACTACATATAGTCTTCTTTTCCCTACTAAGCCATTATGAAAGGAGACACGCATTTGAATTACCTGACTCAGCAAGGGCAATGATAGATTGCGATGAATTCTTTAAAGATTCTTAGTACTTGGTGAACTTGGCAAAAGCTTCAACTGAGATTGTGACCGTTCTATTATAATTGACGTTACACCAAGGTCAAAATTAGCAGAAGCCACCAAAGCTGATTGAGACTTCATATTCTTATTTTGAAACTTCCGACAATAGCGCTTTGTATGACCAGACTCATGGTAATAGTAGCATATAACTCCCTATGTATCCAAACGTCCATTACTACCCCTGTTATGGTCCCTTTGGAAAGGTTGGCCCATTTCGACTACACTACGAGATGCATTACGGGTGACAAGTGCATTGGGAGCCTGAACGATAATGGAGTTCCTGGTATCCGTGCAAAGCACTCTGGTGAAGGCCTCATGTAGAGAGGAAATATCGACACTAGAAAGTATTTGAGATCTAGCAACATCAAATTGGGAGTTAAGGCCTGCGAGAAAACTCATTACCGCCATCTTCTCTCACTAAGTATGCTTAACTGTGATATCAAAACTAAAGGGCAACAAATTATTTAGTTCTTCATATGTCCTTTTAAAATTCATAAAGTATGCTTGAAGTGGTTGATCCTGGTGTTCAGCACTATAGAAACTTCTGTAGACCTCATAAATTCGTGAGAGATTTCCCTTTCTAGAAAATAAGAACTCTAAATACTCCATCAATTCCTTGACATACTCACAGTGATTAACTATACTAATTACCTTAGTATCAATGGAATTCCTAATCTGCAGGAATAAGTGAGCAACATCCCTCAGCCACTCCTTACGAGTATCATCTATTGGTGTATCATAAGTAAGATGATCATCTTTCGATAAGCTACGAAGATAAATCCTAATTGTCTTAGACCAATCCAAATAATTAGGTCTGCTAAGCTTGTGTTGTTCTGTGATTTTAGATAGCATTGGAATTACATCAGTTACAATAGTATGCTTCTGTTCATCAACCATGATACTAAGATAATGAATAAAAATTGGGCACAATCCACAATCAAAACCCAAGCCACCAAAATAGGACAGAATCACAGCGGCAGAGGTGACCCAGTCTAAGCGAAACAAATTGGATAGGTTTAATGAACTAGGCAGCAACAAAGATAACTTGGTCTGAGCAAAACCGGGCAACAACAAACCGGATAAAAGCCAGTAAAATTGGACAAAGGGTTGAGGAAAAGAAACCCTAATGTCCAGCCTCAAAACATATGGAGAGAGTAGTGCATATTGACAGACTGATGCCTCGTCTGAACAGCACAAAAGAGCAGTGGCAGCAGAAATCACAACAGAGAGCAGCAACAGTAGAGATCACACTGGCGAGTAGCAACAGCAAAATCGTAACAGAGCAGCGACAACAGAAATTGCAACAGAGAGTAGTGACAACAAAAAAAAATCTCAGTGACAGCAAAATCGCAGCAAAGAGTAGCGACAACAACAATCACAGCAGTCCGGTGGGATGATGGGTGGAATTCTTCGGCTCTGAAACCATGTTAATAGACGCAAGGAAGAGGTATATTTCTCACTTGATTATGTACAAATGCATTACTATATACAAAGAGAAACCTATCTTGGAAAGAAACTAAAATAGGAATCTTAGCTAATTTAGCTAATATACCATTTATAACAATATGAATATTTCCTTTCTCTATTTCTTCCTTTTACTATGTTTGTTACTGTGTTTTACTAGTGCACTTTTTGTTTAAGTATCCACACATCACAAATTATTCAGTAAGATTAAGAATGCATTTTCCTTTCTTTTTCATGCAATTTCCTCTTCATCATTGCAAACACACACACACACACACACACACACAGGAGCAAAAAACAAACTCATAGGAATAACCTCTAGAGGCATCTTTATTGCAATCTTCCAGAAATCCCTCTCAAGCAATGCATTCACTGCCTATCAGAGTTTCCAAACTTGTTAAAGAAAATCATAAAATAAGTTTAAATTAACTTTGATATATGTAAAATAGCTTATACATATTAAGGTGCTATTTCCAATGTACCAACGACAACAAGCTAACACCATAAAGGAGTTCCTCACAAGTCATGAAGGAGTGTAATAGGATTTAAGATCTTCGAGACCATGCCCTGAGTCCATTGTGCCAAATATTACCCAATGCATGTGGGTGGGCCACTTCATTATCTTTTCCCTAGAAGTTTGCAACTTCAGCCCTGCAGATCATTATTCTAGATGGTCTAAAATGTTGATCTACAGAGCTAAAAATATTAGTATCTAGTTCTACAAAATACATTGTACATAGAACTCACATAATAATTCACCATTGCAGTTTTACAACCAACTCATCCAGCTCTTAAGGTAGAAATTATCCTAAGTTCATGAAAAAGAAAATCATTTTCACTGATATCACATGATAACAAAAGACAGATTCTAATATCCATAAAAGCGTCTATGGATGGTCTGAAGGATGGGAGAGGTCCTCCCAATGCTCTAAAGCCCACACCAAATATAGAATGAATACGGTTTAAAAGGATCAAATTTGTTTGAAACTGCCCGGTCATTCTTCATTCATGAAAACTCTACTTTGGGACCGATGCAGACAGATTTTCCCACATGGGCTTCTAATGGTGCCTAGTTGCTGAGTGGACACAAAATTCCATCAACCAACATCGTTAATAGTGTTTCTCTATCCCCAAAGAAGCTTAATTTATAATCGAAACAGAAATGGAAGAAGAATTCGACCAAAGTTGAGACATTATCGACAGTGTCCATGTAATCTTGAAGCTTCTGGTACCAGAGGCCAAGAGACTCACCCGAAAGAGGCTCGAACACCAACTCCCTCCTGACTAGCTTCACTCCCTGTTATGGCCATTTTAGTTGAAGGGTCGATCTGTAAATAAGAATAAAATAGAAAAGGGGCTTGCTTGTAACAGGTGAAGGAAATGAGGGAGTTGATTGTAAAATAGTGGTTCCTGGCATTTCAATTCTCTGCAGGGATAACTCCGTAACTGAGCCACGGATGGCTATGCGATGATGAATGAACAGTTTCTCCTATCTCTCTCTGTGGCTGCTTCTCTCTCGGCTCCTTCTCCTCTTCTTCCTTCAATTCCTCCTCCTGATTTCTTCGCTCCAATTTGACACGTGACACTCCCCCGCGCCCGGCCGGACAAGTGCAGCACACCGCCCCGTACGAGTTGACGGCGACCCTGATCCTTATCCTGGATCCCTCCGTGGCGAACCCGAGAACCTCCTTCTCGACTTCCAGGCACCGCTGGCCGATCTCCATCGAGGCGAACCTGACATCCGATGCCAGTGTGAGCAGTGTCATGGTGCCATTCACACCGATCCTGTCCGATATGATCGAATCGACCTGTGGAGAGTCGGACTGAGAATGGAGGGGCCAGACAAGGCTTTTGATCGGCCAGTACCTTACCCACACGGCGAGCCACGTTTGCTGCCCTGCGGTTTGGTCGTTAGACATTCGACTAGCCTGTGTTCCTCCCCGACCTTGTTATAGTTTAATGACGGCCGACCGGTCCATTTGGTCTACGTGTGAACCGGGAAAATGGCTCCCTTTTCCGTCAATTTATATGATTCATGGTAAATGAATTTTCTTCCCAATGGATGATATTATACGTAGAGTTTTAATAAATTATAATTCATTTAAATTCAAATTACGCCAATATATTAAAGACAAACTATATTAATATGCATTTTTTTCACTTTCATGTTTCACTCATCTAACTTGGTTTTACGGTCATCATTTTTTGGACAACTCCTATCGTTTTTATTTCCCTTTACCTCAAATTTTCTTTTAACTCAATTTATGTCTTTTTCCCTAAATTTTAAAAAAATTAAAAGGGTGATAAATAAGAATAAACCTAAAATAATTACAAGTTGAAGGTAGATATATTAAACCAATTGCCCCAACTAGTTTAAAATAGGTTTGAAACAATTATAGTTGGACATATTAAGTATAATGGACTGATTTAATTATGAGATGTAGTTCATGAATATATGAACATACTCAAAACCATATATAAGTGGTTCAATTCACGATTAGGTATATTTAATTTATGAATTATTTATTTTTTTAATTTTAAATTAAATAAATAAAATATAAATATTAATTTATGGAGTTATTTGGGCCAATTCAAATAGCAAACTTGTTGGGCCATTCAACATTTAACTCAATAAAAATGTCAAACTAGTCCATTTACCATTCCTATTCTAGGGTCCACAAACAATTTTAGGCTTGGAAAACCCTAGGCTCATAGAGAAAGAAGTTACGTCTTTTTCTCAAGCCTAGGAGTCGTCGTCGGGTGTAGGCGTGGCCCGGGACTCCACGGTTAGTCTCACTACCAACTTCAGAGAAAATTTAATAGATAGGGAAAGTAGAAGTTCAAAATTTTTTTTACTTTTTTCTACTTAAATTATCTAATAATGAGAGACTTAATAAATTTTAATTAATTTAAATTTAATTCCACTCTCAAAATATATAGTTATATTTACTAAAATATCCTTATTTCCTTTTTCCTTCTTTTCCAAACATCTCTCTCATAAGGGTTATTTAGATTCACGTTGATTAATTAACTCCTCTTAACTTATTCAATTTTCAAGGATAGACTTTGTTAGCTCTACTTCAGTCACTTTACAGATCCTTTCCCCCAGAATCCAAGCATTTCTCTTGGGCATGGTTTCTGGAGCTAATCCATGAATTTGTTCCCAGGAATTTGACATAATTTGTTTCCACTTCCTCCTTTTTACGCATCATGCGTACTTTAGCCAACTACCATTAATTGTCCAAGGGGCTTCCCCCATCGCCTTCTGAGCCCCGGACTCTTCCCTTGAACAGAAACATCAACTTGTTATTTTTTTCTAGACTCGTTGGTTGGATCTCACCCTTCTCAGAGCGAGTGCGCTTCACGTAACCATTTTTTCACAGCTAGCTGACACGATAAAGGATTGAAAAAGTTATGAAGTAAGAAAGGTACCATCTAAGGTGGGAGAGGGCGACAAGACGACAACTTCTTCTGAGGAGGGAAGAAACAAGCATGTGCTGATTTGAGTTGAGACCTAGCTTGAACACAGCATAGTAAAGTCAAATATAGGACGCTGAAGGGAGAAGGGAGAAGGGAGAGAGAGACGGGGAGCATATCAGATCTGCCATGCCCCAGAGTTTCTTTCTTTTGCCAGCGTTGGGACGTTGTTTTCTTTGAGAGTGTAACCGTATTTGCCGAGAATTGAACATTTTCCCCAAGGTTTCAGCAGACATCAAGAACTCGCATAATTACCTACAGGAACCAAGTGACCAATTAAGCCGTGCTTGCTTGATCAACTGTACTGAATTTCTGATTGGGTCACTAGGCACTCATCCAAACTGAGATCCCAGCTGTGTCGGAATGACTCCAAAGACCCTGAGCCGAGGTGTCAGTGGCTGGCACCTGGCAGTAAGGCCATCGCCTCTTCAATGGGAAAACATAACAATTACTCAACTCTTTTACTTATTTAGGAGAAGCTACATTTCACATTCCATAGCCATATCTACGTCAGTCACAAGACAGAGAGCTTCAACAGACTATATAAGGATTTGCACCCTGTTGGAGAGGAGTTAAGTACATCGAAGTGGCAGTACAATGGAAATACCAGTCATAGTTACAAAACTGTCATTTGAAAGCCCAATGGATAAAGCAGATGGAGCAAACATCAGTTACAGATCGACGTCATCATAAGAGGTGTGAAAGCTGGTTGTACACCCAGGAGCATCAGGTTCCTCAGCTCCACAGCAATCGAAAAACTTGGCTGCATAGGGGGGATCATCAGGACCCAGTTCATAATACCTGTGGATCATGCAAAAGAAAGCTGCGGTTCATCAATCATCAATCTTAAGCCCCTCCCAAATACTGCTCCTCATGCTGGCATCAAGTAACAGTAAAACAAAAATGATGTTTTCTGGTTTAATTGTTCTACTCCAGTGCAGTGGATACCATGCCTTTCTGGTGAGTATGACCTAAACAGAAAAGAAAACACGAACCATGTCCAATCAGTCAATACTACGGGAAAAGCAAAATACAATGAATTGCCATTTCTCAACCGACTTCTGCTTCATACGATTTGCGGGATAAATGCTTACAACCGGTGTGATATCTCCATCAAAGAAATGAAAGCAGCCACTGCCACTAGCTGCAGTACGTATCAGCCACATACACGTTCTTTCCAATTACTTGTCTTTTGCAATTATCATAGTTAGAGACTAAAATCCTTCCAAGAAAAAAGCCAGAGAACAAGTAAACGGTGATTGTCTCCAACCTACAGCTTGTAACCGCCATCATAGGAATACTAAATGCTAACAGGCACCGCATATACACACAGAAAGACACACTTGAACACTCACCAACCAAACACGATTTTGAGTTGCAAAACAGAGAAGAAACCTTTTTGAAGGACGAAGAGAGACAAGAAGGTGAAATCCAGAAATTGAGAGAGGAGGAAGATTCATCCATTGATCAACCACGATTCACGAAAGCCGATGGTGGGCCTTTACAGGAGAAAGTTTATTTCCCATATATATACAATTAAGGCTAGGCAAGCGGACCGAAGAGGAAACAAAGAAAGGTTCAATGAAGAAGATCGTTCACCTCTTCTGATCATCGTGACGGCGACAGACAAAAAACGAGGGATGGAAGCGGCAAGAAGATGAAGAATTAGTCGAGGGCTTGTACATCTGCTTGCATCGCTTGCATGTCTTCTCCTTCTCCCGCTCCCCTTTCTCCATATCTTCTAATTTCGTCAATCTATCGATCTTCCTTCGATGATCCCAGGATTGTTCTGTGGTGCTCTCGTCGCGTTCAACTCACTCGCGAGGGGCCTTCAATCCAGAGAGAAATTTGTTAATATGATGCCTACTCCTTGTCGCACAGAAAATGCGTATATCTCCACACCGCAGAAGGCTCCATATTACACAAGCATCGGAACTACCCATGAAAATTCAAATAATTTTCCATTTTCTTAACATTGGGAGCATCAATCAATTCATTATTAGGCTCTGCCAGATCAAAATTTCGCGAACTTGAAGCCACGCAATCAAGCGAAACCAACAAAATGCGTGGGATAGCAAGCAAGAGGGGCAACTTAAAATTTCAAGTAAACCGGAGGACCAAAAGCGAAATCACCTGGTGCTACCAGATGAACAGTGAAAGAAGATGACGCGATAGAGCAGAAGATGGGAGAGATGAGGCGAGGTGTGGCAAGAATTAGATGGTCATGCGGCGAGCAAGATGAGGGATGGAGCTGAGCAGAAGAACGGAGAGGAGAGGCGGAAAGCGGCGCGTTACGGCCGGAGGGAGATGTGGCTAGCGAACAGGGAGAGGGTGATTAGTCGCAGAGATTGGTGGTGGCAGGCAAGATACAATCGAGCGAGGACTAGGTCACTGGAGGAGGAGGAGGAGGAGGAAAAGCTCGGAGCAAGGATGATGAGGAGGCTGAGTGCGCCCAATTCGGGAGTGTAGATTTGCGATTATCTGTATAAAATATGGAGATATATATTTTTAATGAATATATAAACTATGGGCATAAATGTAGAATATGATTAGAATTGCAATGGCAATTCATTTAAATAGGATGGATTAAATAAAAATATTCATTGAATGTTGTACCTTAAATTGATTTTCCTCGGTAAATTACTCTCGCTAACACAGGATTAGATTAATATTCTTAATAAATATAAATTTTAATTTAGTATAAAATTTTTACGTATTATAATTAATTATATATTATTTATTAAATTTAATATCACATTTATTTTTTCTCTTAAATTATCTTAAATAATAATATGTCACATAAAATATTATTAATTATATTAATAAAATTACCGTATTATATAAGATAATAGGATAAAAAATAAATATAAATAAATAAAAGTTAATGCATCATCAAAATATTTATATTTAATTGGATTATTAACCACCATTTTCCATTAAATGCACCTGTGGCATTATGTGTGAGGCTCAATTCCTACCTTTCTCAAATAATTTGTTTTTATAGAAAATGAAAAGAATGAGCGAGGGGAGGATTGTAACTGCATCTTAATCTTTGTACGTGAACATCATTACCCCCAGACCAAGTTTGCGTTCCTTCAATCTTCACCCTTCCCATCTGAGAAACCCTAAGCCGCCACGTCTCTTGCAGTCACGAACTTTGCAAGTTAGTTTTTTCTTTGATTCCACCCATAATCAATAACTTAGATTCTCTTCTTCCCAATCTTCTGGACTTTTTTTTTTTCAAAAGAATCGTTTTGAGATAGAGAAGAGGGAGAGACTGGTCGAGGCTCCCCAATCGGTTCCCTGCCCTCTAGCAACCTCACCGGAGGTCCCCGCAGCCCCCAACAAGGTTATCGGAGGGAAAGGGGTCGACAGGAGCTCTGATCGGTCACCCCTCCACTCTCTCTAACTATATTTTTTTTGGTGGGGGGCGGGGGGGTTGCGGGCGGCGCGGGGGGGAGAAGGAATGTGAAGTCGGCTGGTCTCCTCCCTCCGATGACCATGCTGAATATTAGTTGACCACCGGTGAGGCCCGGAGACAGAGTGGCGCGCACAGGTGGGCCGCAGTCTTCCCTTTTTTTTTCCTTTTAATTTTTATATATTAAAATCAATTTTGTGCCACATCAACACTAATTTCATGTAGTGCCGAATCAGTAGCCTGATCACGCTGCTACGTCAGCCATTATCAATGGTGTTAGCTCGAAATTGACGACTGTTACCTGAGGTTATACTTTAAAGGTGTATTACATAGTTACTTTTTAAAATTTTTTTACCAAAAAAATATAATTTTAAAGATTTTATACCTGCCATGTAATTTTTCAAACATGAGTTCTTTCTTTATGATTTCTGCCATTTGTAATTAAATACTTGAAGCCAATTGTTGGATACGTGCACGCACACAAAATATATACATGTATATATATCTCTATATATATTATCTAGAAATGTTCTCATTTAAACCTCTTTATTTTTTAAACTAATTATTAGGCACCATAAAATAATCTTCTATTCAAATTTGTCCTTTTACTTTAGATTTTAGGTTATTTTTAATGCAATGGTATTCAAGTGTTATGCAATACTTTATTTTTATGATTCATTTATTCCATTTTATAGCTGAATGTGGCATGCTCAGGCAACACTTATTTTTCGAATTTTATTTATTCCATCTTATATCCAAATGAATTCATATTCCTTTAAGAAATATAAAGATGTATTTATTAATTTGAACGGAAGATTATTGTATGGCGCCTAGCAATTAGTTCCAAAAAAATAAAGAGGTTTACATTGGAAAATTCTTGAATAAATAATGTGTTTAATGCATCTATCACTTAGTTTCATTTATAATGGGAAAAATTCGGAGATCATAAAGAAATAACTCATGTTAGTCACCGTACTTAAAGTTAATTATCAACGATTATTGAAATTAAAAATAAAATAATATAATATAATATTTTTCACCATACTTTAAGTATAAAATACAGTTACCAAATATTATTACTTTAAAAAAATATACTGAATCACTCATTTTATTTTAACTCTATATGAAAAT
>CXYZ01008245.1:746846-756891 GCA_900006705.1 Sonneratia caseolaris
GTACAAAAATTATTTCTATTATTATAATTTTGATTACCATTCATATTGAACTTTTTGAATGGTGACTGACATGAGTTTCTTCTTCATGATCTCTGGATTTTGCAATTAAATAAGTGGAACCAATTGATGAATGCATGCACTAAAAGAATTTATCCAGAAATCTTCCTATTTAAACTTCTATTTTTTAACCAATGATTAAGCACCATACGGTAGTAATCTTCAGCTCAAATGAATCCCACTTAGCCAAAAAGAATTCAAATTAGTCATTTTACTTTTGATTTTAGTTTTTTTAATGCTATATTACTTTTTATAAAGAAATTTTTTTTATTTATATACAACAGTTATTTTCATATTTATTTATTCCGTTTTATAATTGGATGCAACATGCTCACAAAAGTGCAAGCGTTTGGAGTCTTTATAAAATTAGAACGCACTCAAAATAGAGAATACCCTTTACGAATTATTTTATACTTCATACTAATCATGTACATTGGGTCAGCCACATTCACCTCAATAACTCCAAATCTCTCTCACGTATGCTCACGGTTCGATTTGACAAGTCGAATCAAATAAAAAATATTACAGAATTATTAAAGTGGTTTAGTTTAAGTATTATACTCTCTCCAAACCATAACAATTATACACCTATCAAATGGAATTGTTTCAAATTGGTTTCATGATTTAATTATTTAGTTCGAATGACTTTTTTAAAAACAATAAAAATTATTAAATTGAATATAAATTGAATCAAAATAAAATAAAAATCATATTAAAACACAAGTAAATAAAAAATATAAACATAATAAAATGATAATTATAGAAATTTTAATTAAAGATAACTAAAAGTATAATATTAAGACTAGTGTACCTATGTAGATGGAACTTAGAATGAATTGGGGGATAATAGGCTACACAATAGTAAAAGAACCTATTAAAATATTTTTAATAAATTTTAATATTTAAAGAAAAAATTATTTAATAATTCAAATATTATTATTTAAACTTAGTAACTAATTATACTAATTTACTAAAAATATCACATTGTGTGAAAATTGGTTCGTCCCAAACTAATTTTTGGTTGTTCAGCTTGATTCAATTCCTAATTTACAGTTTGATTCGATTATTTGATTCTTTTTGTATATCGCTAGATCATATACGACTTTGGTATTTTGCACAATAGGCATTTTAATAGTCAAAGGACTCCAATGATAAGTTTAAAAGTTTAGGGAATGAGGGACCGGGTTAACAAGATACGATAATATGAGGGTACAAGCGATATTTATCCTTTTTTAATTCCATTTCTTTTATCCTTTTTCCCCTAAACTTTTATTTGCCTCTTATATACGTACGCCTTCCGCTACAATTTGACTTATATAGATCAATCATTCTTCTCTCCGTAGGCTAGCCGGCATTCTGCGGCCATACACGGCAGCGGAAGCAGCAGAGGCTCCTATCACATGGAAAAGCCCTAAAAACTGATTCACTCGCTGTGCGATAAACCCTAGAATTCTCAAAACCATGGGAGAGAGCTCCATTCATGGCACGATCCGGGGCCATTACTCCCCGCCCAGAGACGAAGGGCCGGACATGGCTGAGACCTCTGCGCCAGGTAGCCCTCTGCAGCCGGTGGCATTTGAATTTTTGTTGCTGGATATTAACAGCAGCCCGGACTTTAGTCTTGGGGACGGGCCGTTGTCAGCTTGCGGAGAACACCCGCCGACGGTGGACTTCTTGCCCGGGCCCTGGAGCGGAGGGCGCGAATCGTCCTCTTCGAGCGAAACCTCCACGAAGGCAGCGATCGGGAACGCTGATGGATTTTTCGTCAGGGATTCGCCTCCTAAGAAGCGACGGCCCGCGAGCAATCGTCTTCTTTGGGAGGGAGTGGAGCGCGATTACTTGAGCAACCTGACGGAAGAGCTGCTCCACCATATTTTCTCGTTTCTCCCAACTCTCGACGTCGTAAGGACATGTATTCTCGGTAGGCGGTGGCAGAAAGCGTGGATTGACACGTGGATGAATTCCAGGAGGCTGACCTTCTCCCTCCCGCCGTCATTTCACGGCCGTCTGAGCGAGTTCTCCAAGATCGTCGATGGAACCCTTCACTCTGATTCGCCGAGTAAGTTGGAAAAACTCCACTTTTGCATTCCTTATGATAGGAGTATCGGGATTAAGCTTGACTCATGGCTTAGAACTGCCTCCAATAGACATGTCGAAGATCTCTCTGTAGAATTGATCAAGGAGACTTATAAATTGCCCGAAGTTCTCTATAGTTGCAGCTCGGTGGTAGAACTTTCCCTCAGAAGGTGCCTATTTGGGTCCATTGAGAAGATCGAATGGCCGTTTCTCAAGGCTTTGATGCTAGAAAGAGTAGAGTTGACGGATGACGTCATGAAAGAAATTTTCTGCGGAAGTCCTGCTCTTGAGTTCATTAAGTTGTTCAGTTGCAGGGGAGTGGAGAATATTGAAGTTAATTCGAGGAACATGCGGGAGATGTCGATCGGGTATGAGAGTAGCATAGGTGGGGACTTGGGGCCTCATTTACTGGTGAAAGTTTCAGCTCCTTATTTGCGGGTTCTGCAGCTGGTGGGAGATTGGACTGCTAAGAAGGTGAGATTGCTCAATGTGTCATCCTTGGTCGAAGCCAACCTGAGGTTCTTGGAGAACATTCACTGGTTTGACATTCACAGTTTTGGCACACAAAGCTCCTTGTTGAGGGGATTGCTCGAAGATCTTAGGCATGTTCATAAACTAACAATTGACCATTCGTGCCTTCAGGTATAGATTTTACTCTACTTCTGTTTCTTTACAGTTTTCCTTGCTGTTCATTGGCCTCTTTTTATTTGTCATGGAGGCTGAGCAATAGGATAAATCTTCTGTGCCGTTTTGAGAGATTGCAAGTCATCAGTCAACTTATGAGAAAATTTTTTCTTCTGGGTGATGCTCTGCCTGAAGCTTGTATCAATTTTTGAGGCATGCCAAATGTCACCCCGATCAACAGACAACAAGGTTTTAATACTGAACACAAAAGTTGACCGGTGGGTTATTGCTGGGATAGCAGAACTGCTAGAGAGTTCAAGATTCCTAGAGAAACTGGTCATAGACATGACTTCCTCTAGCATCTCTGAGGTTGGTTTAGTTACTGCCTTCTTTGATACGGTATTATAATGGAATATTCTGAAGTTCCAGTGCAATTTTAACTGCTTAAGATATTCTTTTCCTTACAGCAATGATTTGTGAAATGGAACTTATTTCCCATTTTGACGAGTACAAGTGATGTTGAGACTGTTCTTATTGATAGAAAATTTGAAAAGTAGGCTTGATAAGCATTAGAATTTGATGTATGAGTGGAACTGTTAACCATTCAGAATGAACAAACTGCCTGAAAAACTACATTGGATTGCAAGAGAAACAATTTTCTTCCATGGAGTTGTCATTCTAATTGTTGTCTCCATTCATGCATATAGCTTCCAGTTGATTCTTTGGGAATTCCAAGCCATGACGAAGAGTTATACTGGGTATCTGACCAGAAGTTACAGAACTTGCATTGCTTGAACCAGTGCCTTAAACATATCGAGTTTGTCAGTTTTGATGCGAACTGTTTGGGTTCAAAAGCTGTGCTGGCCCTGATAAAGTTTCTGCTTCATGAGGCTATGGTACTGGAGAAGATGGTCATCAATGTAGAGGGGAGCAGAGCCACAGACAGGGCTGGGCCAACTGAGGCAGTAGACATGAGGAAGTTGATTGAAGCAACACATAAGATTCAGAGCTACCCGAAAGGCTCTGAGGGTGCCGAGCTTGTATTCAATTATTGTTTCAAGGGATGCTCAGTTTGGTTGGACATGTGAAAGCTCTTATCTGCCCAGTCATAGGACCGCCATTTTTCAAGTTTCAGATGTAGCTATTGCGGGGCTAACCCTATATCAGATGCTTTAGGAGGGCTTGGGAATTACATTTAGGAACCTATGCCTTAATCTTCAGGCTAATATAGGGCTTCTTCTACATAAGTTGTTTGTTACAGCCTCTCTCTCTCTCTCTCTCTCTCTCTCTCTCTCTCTCTTTTTCTTCTTTTTTCCGAAATGATTATACATGGAAAAGTTATGAGGGGAGGACAGCAGCGAAAGATTGTACAGTTGAACTTTCTTTTCCGTTCAATAATGCTAATGTACAGTTTGTTTACTTAAGTTAATATTGTCATGTTTATTTGCTTCCTATCTTCAAGAATCTTCTCCTCTTCTTCGGTCTCATATTTATTTAGTAGCGCTAATTCGAATGTGATCATTCTCGGTCTATCTTGCGATTCCCATCAGGTCAATCCACACTCGAAAATATCATGGACCTTTTCTCTGAGTACTTTACACTACGGTATACGAGACAGAATAAGGCGTGGATTTCCATCTTAGTGGAGCTTGGGGATGAGGAAGACCGAGTCATTTGCTTGAATAAAGGAATCTTGAGGGATTTGGAGAGAGATGAGAGCGCGATATGTCTAGGGTTATTTCAGCTTCATCAATCAAGGAAACACTATTTTTCATTTTCTAGAAACTCTGCATGGAAGAGGTCTATTAAGTCCTGTTTGGATTGATGTAAAATTAAACTTTCCCTATGAACTTGAATATTTACCTTCGATTTTACAACGTTTGGGTCATAAAGTCAGGCTCATTCGTATTTTAACGGATTTTGAAATTTACCTGGGCCCAAGAAAATTCACAGCATTGTTCACTTCACAATTCACGAGGTAGAAATCTCATATTATCAACAAAACACATGTGAAAACCCTTGTTTTACCCTCCCATCATCTTCAACTCCTTTCATATTCCTCTGCTCGCTCAATCTCTTCTTCTCTCAATCTTTGCCCCCTTTAATTATGCACGTTTTTTACTCTTCATTTCATCCCAACCTATGCCATGAATCACCCACCAAATCTCACGGAAATTTAGCCGAAAAGAAGTAGTGAGACCTTGGTCTTTGGTGAAGCAGGTGTTATGGAAAGCGACCCATGAATTGTGGGCCTAATTCTTGATGAGGGGTGCTGCTAGGAAATATTTAATGGAGGATTTCGGTTGGCTCCCTCTTCTCAGCTACTGCATCGTGATTCCTTATAGCCCTGTTTACAATGAAAAATCTCAAAAGAAATTAATTGGCCCGTGAGTTTTTACTGAGCTGATTAGTGATTTTGTAAGTTGAGCCGAATGAAAATTAGTTACTTCGTTTCATTCATTGATTGACTGATACCTTTTGACTGAAAACAGTCAATTAGTTGTAAATTGGTGTGAATGTCGAAATAATGCTTCTCAATTTGTTAGTCTTGTTCCTCTCTTTTTTCCATTTGCTTTCTTTCAACGGTGTGAATTAGAGTTCATTATCTCAACTAATTCTTTGATTATAATATGGTATCCGAGCAAATACTTCGTTAATGTATTGTCTACATCATTCTCGGCGTATGTCGTGCGGAGGACAAAATCATTATGGTAATCAAGACAACAAGTTTCAAGTGTTGAACAATTCACCCTCTCCTGTTCACTATGCTGCTATAATGCATGATAATTCCACCTCTTCTACACAAATGGACAACATTCATAGTCCATATTATCTGCATAGCGCTGATCATCCAACCTTGATCTTAGTTTCACATGTTTTAGCTGGATCATCAAACTATAATTCGTGGTCGAGATCGATGAACATGGCACTTAGTGCTAAAAATAAACCTGGTTTTGTCAATGGCACAATCACTAGGCCATTGAATACTAGTCCAAATTTACATATTAGGATTAGATGTAATAGTATGGTTTTATCTTGGATCATAAACTTTGTTGTGAAAGATATTGTAGAGAGTGTGTTGTATTTTAGTACAGCACAAGTAGTTTGGAAAGGGTTGAGTAATAGGTTTCTTTGAAGTAATGGACCACCCATCTTCAAACTCAAATAGCATATCAATACATTTACTAAAGACTCCTGAGATATTGATTCTATTTCACGAAGTTGAAGATTCTATGGATGAGTTGACAAACTACAAGAGCAATTCTAGATGTAACTATGAAAAAGGATTTTGATTCAATGCTAAAGATGAAGAGGTTATTTATGCAGTTCCTTATGAGATTGAATGAGAGTTATATAAATATTAGATATCAGATTCTATTAATGGAACCACTACTACTATCAATGGTATATAACCTTATCATATAGGAAGAACAACATAGATCAATTGGAGCAAGTGTTGGTAATGCAGCAGACATGATGGCATTAGCCATATCTTGCAACTTAGTCAATCCACATCTAATGCTACCACAATAGCAATCATAGGCAAGGGATGAAGAGAATGCCCAATGTGCATGCATTGTGGCATGGTAGGCCATTGTGTAGGTAAGTCTTGCGAAGTTCATAATGATCCACCAAGTTATCAGCCACATTCATGCATACCTACAAATAAATCAAGGTCAAGTTCAATTCAGATCATTTTCTGGGAAGGAGTATAGTTCTATGAATAGTGTTACAACACTTCTACACCTCCATCCTCTTTTAGATCATTTACAACAAGGCCAAATGTGGCAAATGATTTTGTACCTTAGTGAGCAACTTCAACAATCTAAGCATACATACTCTATGGATGCACCAATTTCATTTACAATTGTTGATTCTTTCATCTCTTAAGTTTATGGTATATTCCTATCTTCATCTTATTCTTCTCTTTTTTATTCCTCATAAACTTAGATTTTGGATACAAGAGCAACTCACCATATTTACTATATAAGGTCGAAGTTCATTACTCTTTTCCTTGTAGTTAACAGATCAATTCAATTACTAAATTGCTACAATCCATCAATTTCACATATTGGCTTAGTTCAATTAACACAATATCTGACATTATATGATGTTTTCTTTATACCTGATTTTCACTTCAATCATATAAGTATTAGTGCTTTAACTAAACCATACAATTGTTATGTGGTCCTTTATACAAATTCTTGTCATGTCCAAGACCTGACCAAGAATAGATGATTGCGATGGGTAGACACAAAGGAAAATTAGAAAAAGGAATTCAAGCATTTCATTGTTGTGTAGAGACAATAGAACAAAATGTTGTTCTCAAGAAGAAGTACCAGCATATGTTGAATGTTGCATGAGCTTTAATGTTTCAATCAGATATGCCATTATGCTTGGAGGGTGATTGTGTTCAGATTGTATCATACTTGATAAATCATGCATCTCTCTTACTCAAACATAAGACAACTTTTGAGTTGTACAATAAGAAACCAATGTGTGATCATCTTCATGTTTTTAGTTATTTTTGCTACACATCTACATAACTTCATAAACATCATAAGTTTGCTACCAAGACTAAAGCTTGTGTGTTCCTAGGATTTCCTGTGGGAGTTAATAGTTATAAGTTGATGAAACTAGAATCAAATAGCACTTTCATTTCACAACATGTTGAATTTCATGGATATAATTTTCCTTTGGCTGAGAATTTCATTTCTTAAGCACAACATAATATATTTTCTGAGATAGTGTTGCCTTTTCTATTTGCATATTTGCTAAGGAACATAGTGCTTTGGCTAAGGTGTCTTCTTAATCTATTAAGGACATTGTTGCCACTCATACAATAGAAGAGTCTAATGAATCTCATTATGTTTCCCAAGGTCCTATTGTAGCTAATAATCAATCAACTCCATCGGTATCACTTACTTGACCTATAGAATTCTAGAAGGCCCCCTTGATGCAGGATAGAAAGGGTTGGTCCCAATCTTCACGGTATAGGTTGAAAGGATCAGATTTGGTTCAAAACCCAACGAGTGTAAATAGCCAACTAGCAAAAGAAAACGTGACTAGTCACTTAGACTACTTGTCTAACCATGAACTTGAAGACTAATCCACACAACGACTCACTTTGGTTGAGGCACAAATTGGGGCTTTGGGAAACTTGAATCACCAAACTAAAACATTAGCTTGACAAAATCAATGTTTCACTAGAGTAAATGAGAGATAATTATCTTAAAAGGAGAAAACACTTTGTATTCAAATGATTCAATGTATAAAAAAGTTGAATTATATAGTAAATGAGAGCATCTATATATGGACGCTTGACTAATAAATAGTTTCATAATATACTAAATAATAATCAGCCAAATTGTGATACTTGCCTACATTATAGAAATCTTAAATTAGGAAACTCTGTAAATACGAAAACTATTTTATTTAATTATAACAACTAATTATATATTTATTTAACTCTTTTTATTGCCACAAATTATACAAATTGGTCAAGTTTACTTGTGTACTAGTTGAACTCTAATCGACCTTGGGCTTAAAGAGAATAAGAAAAATGCATTATTTGTCTTGGTCTTCAGTTTCTTAGATTAAATATCCATTAATAAGGATGTCAATAGCTTCTTGCAATCTCTTCATCTTTCCTCTTATTATTGGGCCTTCTCCATTCAGGATTAGGTCATTCTCTCGATTAAGAAATTTACAAGACGGTATTTTATTATGTTGAATTAAGCTAATAATTTATTATTTAATTGTTAACGGCTGATTTTACTTACTTTAAGCAATTCCCAAGTGATTTTTTAGGACAAAAATAAATTAGACTTACCATAATATGGTACTATTGTTCGAAAGTACAGTCCAAGAAAAGGTAAATGAGTAAAGGATTTTAGACCACTTGAGATGTTATGCTTTGCCAATATGGTAGAAAAAAGATTGAGCCGTGCTGTTTCCAATTGACAAGAAAGCACAAAGTTTTTTTAAAATAAAAAGGAAGATATTATAAAATTTTAAAAAAGTGGTCAATTGTATAAAAAAATATATTTCAATAATTTCCTAAAATTAAGATAAAAATTGTTTTAATATGTTAATTACATGTTCGATAAGTTTAGTCTCAAGCCCAAACTTATTTAAATTTATTTTAAAAAATAACTTTTTACTCAGCTTAAACCAAGTTGGGTGACCTAAAGCCGGAACTATCCATGCGAAGTTGAACTTTTGGGGTTGATAATCCGAAAATATTAGACCAACCTGAATTACTAGTTCTAAAAAAATACTCTTTAAACATTTGTAACTCTCACGTAAGGACAGTCATCCATCCATTTTCAGTGTGCCTTCATGTGAACATCTATGTCGCTAGCAAATTCCAAGCCGGCTTCTTATTTTTTCTAATCCCCGTCTTCAAATTTAATCGATTATAATAAATAACTAATCAATTCATTTAATCAAATTATATGTTCCAATGGATCAATTTCACGCACCCTTGTCCGTCTCCCTGAGTTCTTTCTTTTCTTTTTCTTTTTCGTGCATATTACTCTGTATTACAAAAATATAATAATGACTACCACTAATTTAAATTTAAATCAAATCATCAATTTTGTAGTATATATTTTCTCCAATTTATTTTATTTATGCGTTTGATGATCTCCAGGTTCGTGGCTCACGGCGCTTCGCTCCCCCTCACCAACCAGTTGGAATCCCACTTTTCCTTTTTAAAGGCCTGCCACCTTTCATAGCATGGAAATGGACAAAAAAGTCGCCCTCCTCTTGTTAATATATCTATAATTTATAATATAAATTTAATTATATAATAAATTATTATTTTAATTTGAATCTCCGTTTTTACTGAAAAAAAATCTGAATTGAATTTTCGTACTTAAATGGGAATAAATGGAATCTTGGTTGAAATTACATCTCGTGAGCCGCAGTGCAATTGGTGGTTCCAGTCCAATTGAGCCCGCCATCCATTAGATATCGACTGGCTTGTCTGAGGAGACAGAGGTTTGCTTCAGATGGTCTTAGTCTCCCACAATTCCTGGTAGCTCCCATGAATATGGATGGGTAGCCAACGGTAGGGTTATCATAGTAGCATAGTTTTAAAAATTAAATCGGACCAATTGGTTTGATAGGAAACTGGTCACTCATATGATCCAATTTCTAAAATTAACTCAATTGCATTTAAAATGTAATTATCTCTGATTGAATTGACTGATTCTTAGTTGGATTGACAATCTCAATTGAATTAATAAAAAAATTAACTGATTTAAAATTAAATTTTTTTATT
>CXYZ01008245.1:765945-779722 GCA_900006705.1 Sonneratia caseolaris
ATATTTTAAATATTTTTTAAAAAAATGTTGAACCGTTTGAATTAATTAATTAAATTTAGTAATTAATCATATTACTTTATCTTAAAAATCACGTTATATGAGAATTAATTTACCAATTTTTTCGGTTTAGTTTAATTCACAGCTCACTTTAATTCTCCGGTTTTCTAGATGCAACCCTAGCTTGGGGGATCTTCGTTATTCTCGACAGGCCCAGGGCTGAAATCACAAATTTGGGCCTAAACTTTCGCGAAAATTTCAATCTAGCGATCTATGCTATTTTTTTTAATGCAAATTAAGTATCAGACTTTTTCGGGTGGCTCAAATGAGGATTTCCACCGCTGATTTAATGGAGCGTGATTTACACGTTAATGTAAGCTCCTGAATCAATAAGATATTGACACGTGTCCATTTGCCATAATGATAAAAATATACATTTGCTCCAAGATATTTTTTTAAAGATCCTAAATTGTCTCTCATTCTAAAATTTGCCCCAGCGCTTTGTGTAATGTGTATATTGTGTGATCATCCGATGTTTAACTTTTGTCTTTCGCTTGGTAGTTAATATTTTTAGGGTTCATGAAGATTTTTGAGATTTTTTTTCCTGTATTTATTTGTTGAAATATATTATATTTATTTAATTTTTATTGATTGATGTGATATGCTTCGCGATGACACCGTTCTCGCATTGATAACACCAGCCGTTCAAATCCTTGCAGTACGATTCCATATTCATCGGGGTGTCATCCCTCGTCCATATAAAATATGCTAGGAACTACAGCTAATGCACTACAACTTTTATCTTTAATTTCTCGTAAATTACTTGTCATGAATAGTTAGTTAAGAATAGCCTATGCTAGCTCTTGTTACGCACAGGACAAGTTATTCCGATAAAACTAACTCAAAAATTGAAATAAGTAATTGAATATAATTAATGATTTTGAATAGTTTTTTAGATTTACTAAAATGGGTATGTGGAATTTAGGTGAAAAAATAAATAAAAGCATGATATAGAATTTTTTTATAAAAAGATATTTTTAGTGGTACTTAACTATAAGAATAACTTTACAATTTGATTTCAATTTGTGATCCTTATTAGTTAAATTTATATTTTTACCATACTTTTAAAAGTAAAAAATAACACAAACTCATAAAAGTGTTGAGTGTAATGGTATTATTACTAATTTGATAATTAAAAAATTATAAATTTAATTCTTATTGTAAAATCTTTCGTACCGTTTTATTTTCTCTCAACTTTTGTTATCTCATTATAGGTTCATGAATCTCATATGTGATCGACAAAAGTAATTTTCCAGTTGGTTCAATCTAGTGGTGGAGTTGTCATGAGTTGCTCCATGACCAATCCAGTAAAAGGTCAACGATCGAGACACGGGTGCATAACTCATAATCGATAAATTCAAATATAGAATAAAAATTTTGGTCAGTGCTCAAAATTTTGTATTCATATTGATGCAATAAAAGCGTACGGATATCACCATGCCCATGCAGTGAATTATCACTCCCCTGGGCCTGGGAGCCTGTACGAAGTTGGTGCGAGCACTAATGGCTCCCTCAGTCCCCATTCAGTGTCTCTGCACTGTGAGCAAACTACTCAGAGGAAACAACAGCTTGGGGAGGAGATGACGGGCTTGACGATGATCCTTTCTTCTGGGGTTGATTTCATCTCCTTCTTCCACTCATCACGNTTTGTGAAATAAAACATTTATGAATATTTTTTGGATACATATTTACGGTAATTCACGTAAAAATCACTGAGGCCTGAGCGAGGGAACTGGTGGCCGTCGATAGGTAACTTCCCTATATTCGATGTCTCCTCTTCTCCCCCTTTTCCTTTTTCCTCTTTTCCTTTTTCCTCTTGATGTTTTTATTATTTTCCAGCCAACCATAGAGTGACACATGGCAAATTGTATCGTACGACACCCAGCATTTTATAAATGGACTTGGAGTTCAAAGTTGGCTCGGTATGGAGTTAAAATGAACACTAGAATTAACGAGAACTGATAAAATGAAAATGTATGTGAGAATTTTATATATTTTAAAATTTTAATAAGTAATTTTATAAATTTTAAAATGGTTGAATAAGTCTTATATATTTATCTTAATTATTAGAGTTGTTAAATGGGCCGGCTGGCCTGGAACCGGGAGGGAACCGGACCGTCCAAATGCGGAACTAGCTCAGGCTGCCCCTAATCTAGCCTGTAACCGCTCTTATTGATTTGAGGGATGGTTACAAGTTGGGTTAGTAATATAAGCCTGTTAACTAATGACCAGTTCAGACTGTTAACCTACTAAATCGGCACGAAACCGTTAAGAAATCGGACCGCACTAGCTCGGCCCGGACCGTGAATTATAGCTCTCCACCCACTAAGTGTCATAATCTCCTACAATTTGTTAAAAAATCAACTGTCACAAATGGGCAAGGTATCTAATTAAAGCATTGTTCATTCAATCCAATAGAAAAATAGGTCATCTAATCAAATCAAAACACTATACATAATATTATTTACCTATCAAACACTGTTCACTCCGATTAAATTTGAAAATAATGATGTTTTAAAAAAATGGCCCATTTATAAAATATTTATTTATAATAATATTTTAAAAATAAAAAATGGATGGTTTGCTGATCAAATTGCCTCGTTTATAAACAGTTTATAACCGGTTCATATTTGCATGAATCATGACCCGTAACTAAACCTAACCATTAAGCAAATGGACCGAACCGTAACCGAATCTAATAGTTTCAGTTTCAATTTCATTTTAAACCAGTCCGGATCACACTTTTAACAAAACTATCCATTATATGTCAACACGTATTTAATGTTTGTTATTTGTCTTATAGGTCATTATCACTTGCTAAATCGGATGAAAATTTTAATTGACATGGACAATATGATGATGTTGCATTAACAAGAGGAAAAATGAATGAATAATTAAGGTCTCAAATACCTTCTAAAATAATTTGCACGAAATGGTTCCCTTGTGAATGCGACGTTATCATACGTACTATTTACGTCAATTAAAAGTTTTATCCAACTCTTCAAGTGATCATGACACGTAGGACAAAGATAACGGCCTTTAAGTACATGCTGGTAGTTCCGTTAAGGTAAGTTAAGTATAACAGAGGCAAAATATATAATTTATTCCATCATTTCAAAATTAATAAAACTTACTCGCTAAAATTTTAAAATATATATAACTTTTCATAACATTTTCTCGAAGAGAATGGGAACTTTACTTAGTGTTTCTTTTCTTTTTTAAGCATAACTTGTAGTTAGGCCAAAGCAAAAACATCTTCATTGAAAATGCAATTAATACAGATATATACATATATATATATATATAAGGCAATTAATAAGGCTTCAAAACCCCTCTCTTCGCCAACGCAATCCACATAGAAAAATACATAGTTAAGAATTGGCTCATCCTCTTAAAAGTAGCACTGAAAAATGCTTCATCTAGTAAAAATGAAGAACTCTATCATTTACCATTTAGGGGGCATTTGGTTCACTGTAAATTTGCTCGATTCTAGGGAAAATGACAACTTTACACCCTATTTTTCTTCATATGGATGTAGAATGAGATTTAATTGGACTTAAAAAATTTTATCAGATCTCAAGAGATGCCCAATATTCATTTTTTTTGGCTAAGGGTTGGAAATTTTTTTCTTTTTTTCTCTAAAAGTAATACTTGTATTGCTAAAAGTGTCACAGGATGTGCTGGACTTATTATATTTTTGTTTCTGGACCTATTGCATGTTAAGGTCTCTAAGTAGACAGTCTCTAAGTAGACAGCTAGAGGGAGCTAAGAAGTTCAAGCTTCTAGGTATATATTTTAGATTCCAGACATCAAAGGCTTATAGCAAGTTATGTGTTTGTTCCTTCTTCTCTACTAACTAGGGCTTAGAAACAAGTTATGTTGATTGGAGGAGTTCAGCAAGGCCCTCTGCATTGCTTAGGAGGTGCTTGCTTGTTACTTACATTTTTTAGCAATCTCCATAGCCCTAAGGACATCTCCCATCTCTCCTAACTTAGGTGCTAAGTTAGTGAAATTGAAGGACCATATTGCAACCAAAGAGTAAAAAACATTTGTACAGTCAATGCCCAACTAGGCCTCACCATTTCTCATTATTGCATCCACATTGAAGTACGTTCCTGCGGGGTGATTTTGATTGAAGAACTTATGCATTTACTGGACTATTTGGACCCTCCTAGGCCTTTTTGTAGATGTGAAGGTATCTTTTGACTTCCTTTGTAACCTTGGTTGGATAAGTAAGTTCTATCTTATCCTAATTTAAAATTTAGTAAATGCCATACGAAGTCTAATGCAATCACAGCTTGCAGCAAAAGGGAATGCTCATCATCATGATGAATTCCAACGGTATTGTCAACATTCAAAATCATTTTGTCTCATTTGGTGATATCAAGCTGTGAGTAAGATTAATAGGCCACTAGAGATCTTCTACAAGTAGACATGGTGTGTTTAGGATGGGAATTTTGTGAGCAAGAACAAATGAGATAGGAAGAGAATTCCATACTAATTTCCAAAGGAAGAGTTTGTGTCTTTCATGGATTCTTGCCCTCCATAGGTATTTCCAAATTTGTAAGGTAGAGGTGGTTCTATCCATAGTGGGTTGTTTAGCAAGAATATATGTTGACTTGGCAGAATGACATCCGTTTGGGCATGGGTACAAGGTGAGTTGGCCTTCTCGTTAGCCTATAGAACTATGGAGAGGAATTTTTTTTTTGGTGGTGGATTGGCGGAACAACTATTATATTAGTTGATGATTCTAGCTAATGTTTGAATTTAATAATTGGCTAACTCTGATGCCAGTGGATGTTATAGGTGAACCGAAAATTGCAATTAGGAGGAAGTAGTTGGGGTTATTGAGGATCTAACTAGATGTTGATCATCAATGTGATTCCTGTTTTGTAGATGGTACCTCTTCTAACAAATTCCTCGGTTTTACGTAGACCTTTCCAAAAAAAGGAGTAGTTCAAAGGGTGCTAGTGCGAGGGAAATGATTGGTGATTGAGATACTTTGATCACAAGGTGATGTGGTTTCCTTATGGATGTGGATAATTCTCAAGATTGTTTGGAAACAGGTACAAGGTTTTGGTTTGTCATTTTTCTGAATTCTAGACCCTTAATAATTTTGGAATACATTGCTTAAGGGAGTATGCAACTGCTGTGTGCCACCAGAATTTTGAGAGAACCAATTTATGCTTGGAGTGGATGGATTTTGGGATTAATAACGTTGACATGTAGTACGCTAGAATAGAAGACGCAAAACTATGAACAGTAATTCCTCTATATGACTTAAAAAGGACTTTAGACTACCAGAAAGCAAGCATGTTGGAAACTTTAACAAGTAATGGAAGGAAAGATTGGGTTTTTACTCTTTTAATTGCAAGAATAGACGAACATACTTAGAGTTTACTACTCGTTTTTTAAATTTAGAAGTTGATTAAAATTTTTTTCTTAATTGATTTCATATGTTTTCACTAAAAATATAGAGCATCTTTCTCTATTAATAGTTTGTCCTAACCAAGAGAGATAGTTATTAGCGGCATTTGAAAACTCAAGTTGGTTTGCATAAGTTGTCTTGGCAAACAAGAGGTTATTCATAATAAAACAAGTGAATGAAGATAGGACTTCCTAAAGGTACTATAATGCCTTGAAGGCTATTTTGGGATTATGCTTGGCCTAGATTCCTCCATAAGTAATTGTTGCCTAGAGGAAAAGAAAAGGGGAGAGTGGATCACTTGTCTAAGGCCTCTTGTAGGCATGAAAAGAATAATAGGGCTCCCATTAAGGAGTGTTGAATATGAGACAATGGAGATGTACAAGGATCTAGTGGATCCACTTCTCCCTAAATCCTAGAGCTCTCATAATGTGGATAAGCAAGGACCACTCCACTTCATCAAAGGCATTTCAAAATTGATTCTTATGGCATTATAGTGGTGCTTATCCCTATGCAAGTTTAGGAAGGTATTATTTTTTGGATGATGATTAGGTTATCTTTGATCACTCTACCTTAAATGAAAGCGGATTGGAAAAGAGAGTTGATCTTAGGCAGTACTTGTTTGATTCCATTTGCAAGAATTTTTTAAATAATTTTGTCAATAATGTTACATAAACTAATGGACCAAAAACGATTTACAATGGTCTAGTTTTTAGATTTTGGGATCAAAGCTATATGTGCGCAATTCAATCTGTAAGTAAATAGTTGCCTTTAAAAAAGCTTTACATAGCTCTAGTGATGTCCTACCTTATGGAAGAAGTGTAGGTAAACTATCATGACTTGGTGGTTTGAGGGCCCCTTAGGAAATGGCACTGCTTGCTATACCTCAAGATGATTCAAGGATAGCATACAAAAGTTCATTTTCCTCTTTTGATATGGCTAGGACAAAAAACACTATGAGTGATGTGGGGAAGGAGAATTGACCTATAGTGTAGAGAGTGCAAAAATGGTCATTAAAGACAACAACTATAGTTTTAGGATTCAAAGTCCACTAATTAATTGTTAGGGGTTTTGACGAACTCTATTGAGTTTTGCTTGTGATGGATTATGGTGGAAAGGTGGAAGACCTTAGTGTTCAAGCCTGTGCTTCTTAATCAAGAGATGTGGGATTTCTAATGCTAGAAGATCTCCTTTCTTCCATTGCTCTTGATATTCCATTTATGTTTCAACTTCTTTAGAGAGGTTCTCGCTATTGAGGGTACTATTTTAGTGGGTCCAACCATGAGAGGAATTGTTGGAGCTTGTTTATACATGCCACAACTTCTTATATTCCAATGCTTAAGAGTTGTTTTCATGGCTTTGATGTTAGTGCCTTCTCTTTTATTGATGTACATTGATTCCCTTGACATTTCAGGTCGATTTGCCTAAATTCATCAATGAATTGTTGCTTACCTTTATGAGAATGGCCTACTTCCTAGCTTTTCTCTTTACAATAGAATATAATTGAAATCATCGAGATAGGCCCATGGTCCTGCAAAGGATTTGCCCAAGTTAGTTCAGAAGGACAGTTTAGGGGTTGATGATGGAGGCCCATAAAGTCATGTTAACATTCATGGCTCCGATATTGTGCGAGACCTACGCATGTTTTTTTCCCCCCTCTTCTATGGGTAAATCTCCAATCTGTTCTCCATTTTTGTCTTTTAATGTGGTTAAATGGTACAAGAAGGCAATTTAAAATATTATATTATAATATTATACTTTCCCAACAAATTAAAATATTTAACAAATACAACATTTTTATATTACAACATACCTTTCTCGTGATCTATCAACTTTCCATGTAATCCTATTTCCCCTCAATAATCAAAGAATACTCAAACCATATGGCCCCTTGATTCATAGTCATGTATGTCATCATGAGATATTAGATGAGTACTCTCATTAACTATGAAAAATTGATTTCAATGTAGTACTATATCCACTCCAAAATCAAATTTGGCAAGATGTTATTCATTTGTAAAAGAGAGTAGTATGTATGGAATATCTAATCAATGAATAATGGCCACCAAATCATTCTATCCTTAAATTTTTTCTTGTTATGAGAATAATTTGATAAGCTAACATCGCCTTTTGTATTAAATAAATAAATATATTCGATATTTGATCATTATGAGCATGATTATATGTACCCGTTTAGTGAGAGTTTTTTCTACGTCATTTTATTTCTCTACTCCTCTTTAACCTTTAATTATGGGGCTTCTAACCAAAAGAAAGAAGATTCACATTTTCCATTTTGGATTTTTAATTTGGTAACAATATATGAAGTCAAATTTATCTAATTTTTAATCGAAAAACAAGTGGAATTTTCAATGTGGGTCCATGAACCCTCTGGTATCTTTTCTCCATTTTAAGTCATTATTTGGTGACGTGAACTTGTCGACACGATTCCTCGGATAACTCTTTGACTTTCGAACAAGTGACCGTTCAAGCTGGCATTGCTTGGGACATGGCAATGACCTCACCAACTTATCAGCCATCCCCACAAACTATGGCATTTCCTTGTATTCTTAAATTATGGAAAAATAAATTGTTATCTTGTGTTTATCAAGTAGAGGCATGGCAGATTTATCTTGTAGTCACTATCCTATGTTATTTCGATTTTGGAGAAATAAATAAAATTAAGCCTTAAATAATAATCATCATCATCATCATTTTTATTTACTTAAACTTGATATGCTCTCTGTCCCTCTCTCAACAGTCTGCACTGCGAGGGCAATACTGTGATTGCTTCTACTTGCTTGATCTCGTCTCTGTTCCACATCAGTATCTTAGTTTAGAGTTGACGGAAAAATGCCAGCAGTGGGAGGGATAGCCCTCAACGGCGGGAAAGCCTATCCAGGAACCTCACACCGTTTGTGTTGGTGACGTGCATCGTGGCCGCCATGGGCGGACTGATTTTTGGATACGACATCGGGATTTCAGGTAATTTTGTCACTTCGCTTTCTGGACCTTGACAACAATATGAAAAATGACAACAGATGTAGTTTGCAGATCCATGACTGAGACTGACTACCATTTGTAACCTGTGATCAGGTGGGGTGACGTCGATGCCATCGTTCCTAAAGGAGTTCTTCCCGTCGGTATATAGGAAGCCAGCAGGCGCACTCGTCCAAGAACGAGTACTGCCAATACGATAGCCAGACGTTGACCATGTTCACCTCGTCTCTCTACCTGGCAGCGCTGTCGTCATCCCTCGTGGCGTCCACTGTCACCCGCCATTTCGGGCGTCGCCTCTCCATGCTCTCCGGTGGCGTCCTCTTCTGTGCCGGTGCCCTCGTCAACGGCTTCGCTCACGCTGTCTGGATGCTCATCCTTGGCCGCAAACTCCTCGGCTTCGGCATTGGATTTGCTAATCAGGTAACCAACACACCCCTTCTCTTTCTCAAGCCCTCGGTAATAAATCAGTGCAAATGGAAAGGAATCAAAGATCTTGATAATGGTAACTAGCTAGGGTTGCAATTTTTTATATAACACAATAACCTGATACAACATGACACATAGTTGATGGGTTCAAGTTGAAAACTTGTAAACTCGATTAAATATGATTAATTTTATTTAATTAAATATATTTAAATAAGTATTAAATGTGTTAACCTATTTTACTTATTTAATTGTATGTATTATTAGTTTAATTTGTTATATAAAATATGTTAAAGTTTATTTATTATATTTTATTGTGATAATATCATTATCATAATTATATAATAAATATTTAAATCAAAATTTTATTATTATAGTATTAAACGTATTGATTATATACATGTATAATCGACACGTTTGAATATGTTTAGTTTATATACATTATACGGATATGTTAAGTGCTCATGTTCAAATCTTATCTCAAATCTAAATTAATCAAAATGCAAAGACAACAAATCAAGGGAAAAAGGATGGCCATGATGGCAACTATTTTAGTTTTGATTTATTTATATCCGTTAGTTATAGTGATTCTCTGAAAATTTACTTGTTTTAAGGATTTCTTTTTATGTTCAATATGTCATATGGGGATAAAACTGTTGAAATTTGAAGGCCATTTATGTCGGTTAATTAAAGCATGTAATTAGAAAAAGGGTTTGGTATAAGGCACCGCTTTCAATTTAACAATTAAGAGATTTTACGTTCAATTTTCATAGTGAAATTTTCAGTGCACTTTTATCTCATATCCTCTTTTGATATTTTATTTTAAGCATATGAGCTTTTTATATAATTAAAAAAATTAAAGCATGTAGTTAATTTAATATTAGTGTTTGTATGAATTATACAACAAATCACTTATTGCTTTTGGACATGACAATTCTCCCTAGGACCAATTTGATATTCTGAATCTCAAATTGAGTCCTTTTCTTCAATAATTCAGCTACCATTCTATACTATACTATTTCTTTGTTGCCATTGGTGAAGTCTGTTCCACTTTACCTGTCTGAAATGGCTCCATACAAGTATTGAGGAGCGCTCAACATCGGTTTCCAGTCATCGATCTCGATAGGTATCATCATTGCCAACGTGCTGAACTACTCTTTCGCCAAGATAAAGGGTGGATGGGGATGGAGGTTGAGCTTGGGAGGCGCCATGGTCCCTGCCCTGATCATCACTGCTGGATCACTTGTCCTAACAGAAACTCCAAACTCAATGATTGAGCGCGGCCAGCCCCAGGAGGCCCGAACGAAGCTCCAGAGGATCCAGGGTGTGGTCGATGTGGCTGAGGAGTTCAGCGACATCGTAGGGGCGAGTGAGGCATCCCGGAGGGTTGAACACCCTTGGAGGGACCTCTTGCGAAGGAAGTACCGGCCTCACCTTTCTATGGCGATACTGATCCCATTCTTCCAGCAGCTCACTGGCATTAACGTCATCATGTTCTATGCTCCCGTTCTTTTCAACTCGATTGGGTTCGGGAACGACACATCCCTCATGTCTGCCGTGATCACCGGTCTAGTCAGTGTTCTGGGAACCTGGGTGTCGATATACGGAGTCGACAAGTGGGGGCGGAGGTTTCTCTTCCTCGAGGGCGGTGCTCAAATGTTCATATGCCAGCTAACAGAGCATATATATATTACATACTATGAGGTCAACTGAGCGCTATTTCTAGCATTAAAGAAATTGGATGGAGATGATTTGACGTTGTACATTGCTCTTCCGAAAAAAATCCAGATTGCTGTTGGAGTCTCGATCTGGTCTAAGTTCGGAGTAGGATGATGGGAACCCCGGTGTGCTGCCTAAGTGGTTCTCCGTCATTGTCGTGCTCTTCATCTGCATTTACGTCTCAGCATTTGCGTGGTCGTGGGGACCATTGGGATGGCTTGTGCCAAGCGAGATCTTCCCCCTGGAGATCCGATCGGCAGCGCAGAGCATCAACGTCTCAGTCAACATGGTCTCACGTTCGCCATAGCCCAGGCCTTCCTCTCCATGCTATGCCACCTCAAGTTTGGACTCTTCGTTTTCTTCGGCTTCTTCGTGGCTGTGATGTCTGTATTCGTGTATTTCTTCGTTCCCGAAACAAAGGGCATCCCAATTGAGGAGATGAGCACGGTGTGGAAGTCCCCCAGGTACTGGTCCCGGTTCCTGGAAGGAGAGGATGGCTTACCTTACCAGGGGTGGAGATGGGGAAGAAGGCTGATCCTTGAAAGATGTCCATTGTTCGAACTTGTATACCTGTGTGTTTATAGCCCTTAATGAGTTGCATTAACTTAAAATCTTAAGGAGCACAGATATTAGTGATATATGTATGTGGTTTCAAGAACTTTTAATATGGTTTGGGGATTATATTTACTTCTTTAATTTTAAATTGTATGAGGAATTCATAATTATAATATTCAGGAACAAAATTTAGGTATGCCCTTTATTGAAAAACCATTCATCTAGACCTTGTCAAATCTGTGATTTATGCTAGCAAAACACACTACCCTATCCCTAACTAAGTCAACAATCTTTGCAACAAGTCGATTCTTCTTTGAGTCTGCTTTGCTGAAAGAACCTTAGCGTCCTTTCCTAACGAAATAGTGAGCCTAGGGGAGCCGGTGATTCACTGAAACCAGGGAGTGTCCTTTTCACTGCATGCCCAATGTGATCTTCTATGTTTCACAGTGTTCGAATGGTATAACTGAATTCATGGCTGGTTTTGATCAGTCATGTCATTCCCAGCAGACATGACTTCATCACTTTTCATCTCATCATATGAAACACTCACCCAAAATATGCTAAGGAATCAATGATGATCTGGCTATAACCAAATCGATTAGCCACATCATCAATCATCCACGTCACCCAAGCGATGCATTTTATGTAACACATATATGAAAACTAATGCCAATCTGTCCAGGTCAGCCAATTTTTTATGCTAGTTGGCGGAGAGGACTTAACGGTGTGACAGAGTAAAATGTTTAAGATTAATTAGGATGCTTTCAAACTTTTAGAATTCACTTATAAAATCGACCAAAATTTTCAAACTTTCAATATAATTTTACTGATTTTAATGTATTCTTTAATCATGGAAACAAATACATACATTGTTGACTTATCGTGTAGTCAGTGTGAGCTGGATTTTTCATGAATTGAAATGGATCGAAGCAATAATTGGATTATTATAAATGAGGGGCCATTAGCGCTTGAAAAATTGTAATGACCCGGATTCCAAATCAGTTGTGCAATGAGTAGATCTTGGTTATACATGTGAGCTCTAATGTTTTCAAGAGTAACTTAAGGTAGAACTTTTGGGTGATCGACCCATGGTATTACAAAAATTATTAGATGATCACGTATTACCATGATCCTATGTTGTCTCATTTTTTGAGAAATGCTTGATTGATCCCTATATTACATTGATATTGCGAGGAATATCCTTAAAATTGTCTTGATAGACAATATTTCTAGTATTTCTACGAATGACAAACAGTCGCTTCTCAATTTGATTTTATGTAATTGGTATTTTTTTTATATCAAATGAAAAGCTGCGATTGAGGAAAAAATGTTCCCTTATTTATCTATAAAGGGAAGAGAATACTAAAGTGTCTTGAATCTTCCTTTAGATTTATTTGTTTTATGTTTTTTTTTAAACGTTTTTACCTAATTAACCATATGAACTGCCCGTAATTGAGTCGATTTTTTTTTGTTTGCACTGTACAGCATTCTCGAATCAGCCAAAATGTATCTTAAGACTAATCTGCAATTTGATCGGGATTTCTTGAAAAATTTTCGTTGACTCTCCCAATCTAAGATTCGACTCTTGGATCACCCATTTATTTGGAAGTCTAGTAAGAGAACTATTAGTTCAACTCTAAGTTGGTGTAATTGAGTCAATTTATACCTTAGGAAGCAGTATTTATTGTCCAGTTAATATAAGGTAAGAGAAAATGAGGAAGCACAGCTCCTTTTTCACTGTAAAATGAAAAATTCCCCTAATTTTTCATTTTTAATTACACACACCATGTAATATTTGGGAAATTATAAATCCTAATTAATCCTTATAACAATAATGAAAATTTACCCTTGTCTTACCTCATAATTATATGATCGTGATGAGAAAAAAAATCTTATCGAATTAACACATTTAGTAATGAATATAATAAATTATAAGAATAATTAGAATCCAACCACCAACTTGCATTCTTATTAATATTTTCTCATCGGAAAATGCATAATAATAAAAAATCAAATTTTCGAAAATGTCTCGTATGCCTTGGCTATATATATAGTATGTCATAATGTATAGATGATATAATTTTAACTAGTCAATTATTGCATCATAAATGTGCGGGTTTGATATCATTCAATAAATTTCTTGAATTTTTAAAAATTTTTAAAGATTTTTATTTGTTAGTGTTTATTAAAAATTTTAGTAATTTTTTTTAAAATTAAATAATGTATTATTTAATTATTAGACCGTGGGATCATATAATATAAATGATGTAGTATACTTTAAATCAGCTCCTCATAAATTGCTTGACTTCCTTCCAAAAACTTGATCTTCTTCTCTCTCTCTCTCTCTCTCCACTTGTATTGCCAATGCTGCTATTGTTCTCGTCTTTGTTCGATATCAGTATCTGCGTCGTGAGTTAGAAGCATAGTTTTAAAAACCGGACCGGGCCGGCCGGTTCGACCGGTTCGACCGGGAACCGGCCACTCACCCGGTCCGGTTCCTTCAAAAAACCCAATTGCACATTAAAAGAGAAAAAATCCGATTGAACCGGCCGGTTCTCGGTCCGACCGGTGAACCCAATTGAACCCATGAGAAAACCGGCC
>CXYZ01008245.1:779794-791524 GCA_900006705.1 Sonneratia caseolaris
GTACCTATTTTATTTTACTAAACTTATATTTACATTTTATATTAAACTTTTGTTTAATATAATGGTTATATTAATGATTTTTGTTATAAATTATATTCAAATTATGATATTATGTAAATTTATTAGTAATATTATATTATTAATATTATTTTTTAAACATGCGGTTCAACCCATTGAACCTCCGGTCCGACCCATGAACCCATGAACCCATGCCTACATCGGTTCCCGGCCCGGTCCGGTTTTAAAAACTATGGTTAGAAGCAAAAAATGCCAGCGGTCGAAGGGATAGCTCCCAGTGGCGGGAAAGCCTACTCCGGATTGGGGATGCAAATTCAGCTGACATATAGACTACGATGGAGAAGTTTAGTTCTCCTAATTCTGTCTGACATTGATAAAAGTTATGGCTGCATCCTTAGGGAAAAGGATCTGTGATTTAGTTCAGAGAGCCAGCAGCACAGAGCCACTGCCCGACGAACAGTTTGTCACAGTTGAGATTCGGGTTGATCCCCGTGAAGAATGGTGCCGTGTAAGAACACTGTTAGCCCTGTCAAGGGACTTTATGTCCCATTTTGTAGTCAATGTAATGACATTCTCATTCAAAATTCATAATTCTAGATCCTGTCTCGAATGTGAGGAGTAATATAGTGCAGCATCAGACAATTGGCGTACATATCGTGTCCAGCTAAGGCTGAAAGCAGGAAGAAAATGCAAATTTAAGAGTTCCGGCGCACATATGGGTCTTCGGAATGAGACAAGACGCTTTATCCTCTGCCGAACTCCATGCTTACGCTAGTTCATAAAGGAAATACAAAGAGAAAACTGTAGAGAATGGCCCGTTGACATTAAGACGTAATGGATTGAATCCAATCTATAGAGTTTGATCACACATGAACATGTTGCAACCATAGGTATTTTTCCCTTTGAAGAAATAAAACGCTTCCCATACCCAATTTCCATGCATTCACAGTAAAAAATTCCCATCTTCCGACTCTGCTGCAAACTGTAATTTCGAGGATATTTGAAGGCCACGTTTTTGGTGTAGATTACGAAAATTTGCGAATTTTGTTGCGTACATACGGGTACAAGTGGATGAATATACAACTTGCCAATGACCACTAAACGAGAAATGAACGATAAGTCGAGAGATCCGTCCAGGATGCCACGGCAGAAGAGGAATTACCGGACCTTATTATACAGCAGCATTCCTCGCCACTACGGTTCCTTTATCCTGGACATTATTTCAACAGATGCGAACCACTATCCAACAACTGCCACTAAACTAAATTCCCCAGCAAGTGCTGAAGTCCAGTAGCAATCGTTATGGCCCTCTTATGGCTTTTTATGAGACTGAAAAATTGTTATATAAGCTGATTCTCTGCTGAAAATGATGGAATTCGGGCAAAGGGATCGATTGGATCGGGGAAGCTTCTCTAAGAGGCGCCTAATCTTCAGTTATTCAATCCAACAAGATTTATTTGCATGTTATTCGCTCATTGAGGTCAATTTCATGTAAAACTAGACAAAGGAACATCTCAATCGTTGAATTTTATCCTCTAAGCACAGTTTGAGGGCCAGCCAAAAATTGAGAATTGGTGTAAATTAGTCGTTAAGAAGTGCAGCTGGCACCCTCTGAACCAAACAGTCCTATGGGTGAATGTGCTGATTCGATGGTGGAAATTGAGAATATATCATAGTCACCCCCTGGGAATGTCACAGATAATTTGTCTGTCGGTGGTACTATCATATTTCTACCAGTATATGAAACTGGAACAAACTGTAGGAAGAGAGGAATAAATAGACTGGATTCAGCACTCTCCTGGCTCCGCCTCCGTGACCAGGAGCTCTGCTAATACGATCCAAGCTCAATCACCTCTCTCCAGCAAAGGCAGTCGGCATCAATTCGATCATTTACAGTTTGTTAGTTATGACCCCAGCAGCTCAAGTACATGACTGTTCGAAGAGAGTCCTCTACCTCCTTATGCTTCAGGATCACATCACTGTCATTGCCTCCACCAATCTCGGCCAAAGCTGATGAGAAGCACCTTACCCAGTTGAGAGGAGGAGAAGAGCTTTGGGACGCTGTCATCCTGTCAGAACAAGTCAAATAGTCTATGAAACACGATCTGATCGCAGGAGAGTCAGCATGAGTGTTGTTCTTGGATGATGCCATTTGGTTAAAAACGGAACTGCTATGAAGCAATATTGATTATTTTGAAATGAAGGGTAGGTGCGTTTTCCGCTAACAGCGGAAGGGTTCTCAAGCGCAAGCAATGGTTTATCTGGAGATGGTGGAAGGGAAGGATTAAGATTGAGAAAGGGGAAGGCACCAAGCCCACGTTTTGGCAAAAACCGGGGGCTGCAGGACTTTGAAACAACCGGCCCCGGCGTCAGGTTACGCAGGACAGCAGCAGTCACTCTGGAAATATCTTGTTCTAGTATGATGTCATCCATCTCTCTCTCTCTCTCTCTCTCTCTCTCTCTCTCTCTCAACGATGTAACTTTCGAAGAGATAGAAGTACGGATTTTGAAGAAAACTGAACTCGAATCGATTACAAGAGGAACTGAAAATAGTCGAACCATTGGAGGGGGCCGCTCTCCAAATGCTTCTTTTTAATGAAGTTGGATTAATTACTTTACGTAATTGGTTGGATTAGTGATTGAAGGATGCCTTATTCCATTTTCTGATTGGTCATTAAATAATATAAGGGAAACCATGACCTTTCAAATAAAGTTACATTTTATTGATTAGAATATACATTTTTTGGGTAAATTCCGTAAGAATTTAGGATGTTTTCTAAAATCTTTTAAAGTATACGTTATTTGCAATATTCGTTTATATATACATGATATTTGAAGATTTATTCAAGAAATAGCATGCAGGTGAGTTCTATTTGAAGATTTCTCCCTCTAATTTCCTTATTTTCTACAATTACAATCTAGACACTCAACTATTTCATTGCCATCCACATAGTGAGTCCTATTACCTTTGCTTCCCTTCATCCACGTTTTTCTTATATCGTCTAGATTAGTCGTCAGGTTTCTAAACGTAAAAAGAGACGAACGGCCCCATGCCATATGCTTTAAAACTTTACTTCATTGATTTACTATTTACAAGTTGTCTTGCCTTTGGTTGTAAAACAAAAACAACGAAGAACAAAAACCCAACAAGGAAAGACAATGAACACCCTGAGGACAACCTAGCTCCTTGGCGGTTGAACAGCTTTGGTCAATGGAGTTGTCCCTTTACTAGTGTATTGCAGCTTAGGAATTGTCCTAGATCGCGACATCACGTGGATTACAGCCTCTAGACTCTTGTGGGCTGATAAAATCACTACCAGCGACATGCCTTGTGCTAGTAGCCCCTTAATTATTGCCAAGAGTTTGGTGAACTCCCCCCAACCGGCCTCTAGATTCTCTTTCATGTACTCGGCCGACCTTTTGAAGTTGGCCACCCCTTTCTCCTTAGCCGCCTCCACCTTTGACAGAGTCTCAGCCACTTCCTTTGCTAGGGTGTCTGCTCATGTTTGGACCTCCTCCAATCAACCCTCAAGTGTGTTATTCGCTATCAATGCCCCTTAAAGTTGACTTCCAGGGCCAATCTACTTACCTTTAGCTCTTGCAGCTCAACTTGGACGAGATCCATCTCCATCTCTACCCCCGCTAACCTGGCCTCCCTATTGGCTTTTTCTTCCTGCAGAGTGCCCATCATAACGGCTAACTGCTTTGCCTCGAACTCAGCTGTCACCAACTTAGTAGAAAGGCCTTCCATGGTGGCCTTCATTTCTTTCACCTTTCTCTGTCCCTTAGCATACTGCTCTTGGACAAGCAGCACATTCGCATTCTTTGCCAAGAAGGCCTATCTTAGCTTGTCAACCTTGGCGTCATATTATTCCAGCACCACTACACAGTGCACCAATGAGATTGTAGAAATAAATATCAACTCAAGATGCAACCGACCCAAAAACAAAAATACTCTCAGCCCACTAAGACATACCTGTATTAGATATGATTGAGCTATGTTCTCCACCTCTTTCATCCCATGGTCGCCCATGATTCTAGCCAATGCCAGACTGAGTAGGTGTCAGCTGATATCATGTAGTACCTCAGTTCCCTCCTTTTGTCAAAAGGTCGCCGACTCTAAAATTCCCCATTCTTTGTAAGGGGCCTTCCTCATCGTAGTCAACCATCCCTCTTTACTTAGTAGGGGCTGTTGCATATTCTCTCCCTCGGCCCTCACCACTACTTTGATTCAAGTTGCTGTCACATGAATATAACTAAGCATAAATTTCCTAGCTCGCTACCAGTGTATAACATATCCCAAGAATTTTCGATTTACTCACCTATCTTGAACCCAACTTCAGAAGTTGTGACCTCAATCGATGAGGGTGTGCCACTCAGAATATACGTTGGGTTGATCATCCTTATGACCCTTTCCATCCTTGGTAGAATTTCTTGGGCCAACCTTTTGGTCCTCCGCACTACCAAGGGGTTCATCCTTCTTGTCCTCCCCTCAGGCACTACAGGCTCACCCACAATCGACATGGCTTCCTCTAGGACTCTATAATCCCTTCTAGCTCTGAAGATAGGATGACCACATTGTCTCCCCCACCACTAGAGCTTGAGCGCACCATCAACAGCACTGCCTTTGCAAAAACAGGTTCATCTTTACTCAACCTATTGATTGCTTCAGTAGTTGCCTAAGCAAGTAAACCCTAGTGATAACCCTCCTTTTCCGAGATGTAACTACCCAAAATTTTGGCAGAATTTCTCCTTATTTTTCATAAAACCATAACTCAAACTTGTTACAGAACATTTTGACCAACATATCCAACAACAACCGTCCACAACCCAACAGATTTTTCACCAACACACAACAACACATACCTCGAGTTATAGTTGTTTTTCCAAAATATTTCAGGTTGTAACATTGTAAATAGAATTATGTACAATTTCTACACATACCCTATCTACGGTTCGCCCTAGTTGATCCCTAAATCAAAATGTGCTGATCCGCTTAGCTAAGTATCTTCCTTATCTGTAAAAAATTTTGCAGAAGAGTATGAGCTGCAACTCAGTGAATTTATATTTCAAAAGTGAAATAATATTTGTTTAAATATAGGTTCTTATATAATTATATCAATTATACTAGTTAGTCAAATAATTAGGATAGATGGTTATTAGCAACCTAACTAGCTCCATACGACCTACATAATGTAATGCATGAAAACATTTATATTAAACAATAACCATAGGGTCACACTAACTCTGCGATAGAGTTATGGCGGTACCGATACTCCTCTCTCCCCAAACGGTACCGTGACTCTGCACCTCAATCAATCTCATAATATTCTCCTTCCCGTGCCCTTCACCTTCGCACGCAATCGCAGGGGCCGCCTATTATCCTCCGACGGTAAGAGTGGATCCGTCGCTCTCAAGCCTCTCTTTTTCTTACCTCTCCTCTTTGGTCTTTGTTTTTTTTTTTTTTTGACCGGTCCTAAAAGGGAGTCACCTCATATATTCTGTTGGGGTCACAGAGCCAACATCGCTCATGTCCCACGTTTATATCTTGTCGGGAACTCGCGGTAAATTAGTAATGTCAGCTTAGCAGCCACCATGATTATGTACAAACATAAATAGTAATGTAGATCATGTATGTATGTATGCGTGTTCGACTACTATTATTACTTATTATTTTCCTATTCTCTTCATCACTTATTCGAAATATGCTTACTCGCTAGAAATGACAGTCAGTTAGATATAACCAATAATTATTTCGTAATTGACATTTACTAATGACTAATCATAGATATAGCATTTCACAATAGAAAAACGTACTCACAGCCCTTAATTGACTAATCACAATGCAGAATCTTCAATGTGGGTATCTCGTATCTCTTTGATATCTATCATTTGATTCATAGTAAAATTAATACCTATAATATAATAATTTATACTTTAACTATATAATAACCTTATCACTAATATAAAGGATTTACACTCCACATAAACTCATCTTTTTTACTAACTTCCATACATATATATATATATATACATAGTATATAAGGCTAAAAAGATTCCTAACCTAATTAGTTATATATATATGTATGTATATATATAATTTTTTTTTGTAGACCTCAAAGAGGAGAAAGTAAAGCATTCGGCGTGGGAAGTCCAACCAAGCATAGCTCTTCTCTCTCTCTCTTTTTTTTTTTCCCATGAGAGGGTAAGCCCCATTCTACATAACCCATTAGAGGACCCCCGTGATTGACCTTCCTTTTCTTTTCTTTTCTTTTTTTTCTGTTCTACAGCCAACAAGCTCCGTAGCTTGAGGTCCATTAAGCTCCAAGTTCACTTCTCCTCCCATCACCATATAACAAAAGAAAACCCCCTATACTCAAATCTAGCAACTGCCTCTTACACCCCTTAGTTGAAAATACTAACATACTCAAGCTCAAACTGAAATGACTACAACAAATTTAGCTACACTTACCTGAAATACACAAAATACACGCTAAAACTCTCCCCTTTAGCTCCACCTTCTTCTCCTTAGCTTTGTCTGTTAACTCTCCCTCTCTTACGAAATGGGAACTGTCCAGGAGATTGGGGGACAAAGGAGGAAGACGAAGGGTGGACTAGTGGTTACAGGGGAATTAAAGGAAAAAAATGGATTTATGAGATTAAAGTCCCCCTTTTTTTTCACGACTTAAACAAGTCTACCCCAAGAGCTAGGACAACATCAATACATTAAATGATAAAGTCTTCCTAGCATTAATTTTGTCAATTTGTAGAACTCAGCAATAGACCTTATTCTTTAAGAGAAAAATATATCGAATAATCTCAATTAACTTATGTTTGTTAACTACATGTAACTTTAATCCGTAGTTTCTCTGCTGTTAACAAGACGCTTGGACTCCAATCTTCTTTCTCTTGGTTTATCATCCTTCCTAGCAGAGCAAATAAAATTCGGTAAATTTGCTCTGTCTTATAGTGGTCGAAGTGCCACTCAATACCCCCCGTGACCAAGAACTTCTTTGTCATCCCGATCTTTTATTACGGGGTGTTCAAGTCAATTAAAAAAATCAAATTGGACCAAGTAAAACAAAAACAATTGGACAATTCGAATTGGTTCTTACATCACATTTGACACGCTGGAAAGGAATGGAAACGGAATGGGCAATACGGGCGTGATTCTGTTTTCTTTAGTTTGGATGCAAAAATCGAAGTCAAAAACACCATTCCACCGGAATGAGCATTCCTCCCTTTTCTTTAATACCTCCATCACAGCCCTTCAAAAGCGTAATCACCATTCCACTTCAATTTTTTTTTTCAAGTGACAAGGTTTAAATACTAACTTTGCTCCTATATTTTACGCTAAATCACATAATTGCTTAAATCCTAAATTTGCAAATTAATCATTGCATCTTCGTCTTCTCTAGATAACTTGCTCTAATTATTTGGTTATTATCAATGTAATGTTCATATTGATAAGAATCGGATGCAAAAAGTCTAATAGTCACTCGGTTTCGACTATTGGAGAAAAATTTTAGACTTTTAATCTATCTAGGTAATAAGGTTATAATTGGTAAATTAAGTAATTATTCGAATTACATTCTATCAATATGAAAAATGAAAACCAAACTAAAGAATTGGATTGAGCATTCCATTCTGATCCATTCCGATCGATTCCGTCCTACCAAACGCGACGTTAATACTTTCCTTATTTATCACCTTTAATTACTTGAATATAATTTTCTATAAGCTTTTCTCTTTGAGAAACATTTATACTCCGAGAATTTAAAGCACTTTGTTGTATAACTGAACCGAGGGGTCGCGACTGCATGCGTCGCCTACCCATTGAACCAGTTGTGGGGGGTGGGGGAGTGGGGCCGGGTTGGGGTTGGGGTGGGAAGGCCCAAAGGCCCAGCGGCACGGTACACAGGCNTCAGAAAATAATATTTTAAATATTACATAAAATTCACTTTTTAAATATTAAAGACGTGTTCTGTTTTATTATTTCCTTTTCCTCTGTTTCTATTACTTAGCTAAGTAAATAATTAAAGTTGACTATTATAATTTTTAAGTCATTCAATAAATAATTATTTATTACTCGAGTTGGCCACCACATTACGTATCTTTCCTCCCTACGACCAAGCCTATAATAGCTAAGTTCGACTATTGCGATCTTAGAGTCATTCAACAAATGATTGTTTATTACTCCAGTTTGGCCTTCTGACAACCATGTTCTCTTATCTGTATCATTAAGCCATAATTTTCAAACCAAATTTGACACTGTATATTTATTTATAAAACAAAAAACAAAACAAGGACGAAATTTGCGGTCGCACAAAAGGGAAATGATGAATTTAAGATAAGGTGGGGTCTATCGTGGACAGGATCACCCATTGAATCAAAATCAAAACCCCGAACTTGTGGTCTCTAACTAGACCTATTAATTTTAATTGATGACTTTGAGCCGTGTTGACATAGATCACTATCTCACCTAACTTACAAAATCCTGGCTTGTGTATGAATATTTTGTACATTGAAAAGTCCGGCCCGACTCCAATCAAACAAAAAATAAATTTATATAAATAAATATTTTAAAATAAATTTATATATAATATAATTAACTAATTAATCTAAGTATTATATTTATTTTGTAAAATTTTCTTAAAATTTTATTTTTACTATAAATATTTTTTTAAGTCGTACTCATGTCCAATTTTTACCGGATCTATCTCTAGTCACATCCTTTTATTTTAATAATTCTAATTATTTTATATTTTGAGAATAATTAAATAACAGTCATCTGTTATGCGACTTATGATTCCCGTTTGTCACGACGCAGTGGAATTGACGCAAAAGAATCCTTCTGGACGGCATTAACTTAACCTTAATACCCAAATGAAAGGAAAAAAGAAATGAAATTTCGTAGAGAAAAACTGTCCCCGCATAGTCTCACGTAAAACACCAACAAATTGGACTTTGCTTGCTTGTTTCTTCGGGAGCAGACATTGGATCCCCTCAGATGCTTGGACTTGGTAACATCCTGATTAGTTCGACAAAGGGAGACTGGTATGCATAATAAGGATAGGAGAAAAGGGAAAATAAAAGAGTATATAAAATTTCACCCATAAAATTAAATTATTAAAGAAATATAATGGAGTTGAATCTCTACCATTTTGGACTCTAATTAATCTACACGTAGTTGATTTTGGTTTTGAGCAACAGAGCTGATTGAGAAGCCAGCCTTTGCTAAAAAAGAATGTTGGGAGATAAGAGAATTGGATATTATAAGTTTTTATTTTAAATATGATTTAAAACTCAATCAAATTCATTAAAAATTTTATATGATATCAGAATAAATTAATCATATGCTCATATTAAACCGGAGTATAATGCTCATGATCAATGATTTGAAGCATGGAAGGAAAAAAAGGCCTAACTCATAGTTATTTGTAAACCAAGTGCAGAGGAGAAAGCCCAACTATGGCAAGTTGCAATTGTGGGTCACTTTACCACAAGATCTCAATGAAAAGTTGACTGAAAGAGAATTCGCTTGGAGGTAATAATTTATCATTTTAGAATATTTATATTTGCTAACAATATGTTATTAGGATATTTGGTATTTTTGTAATTCTACAATATTCTTTATGTTATTATTTAGATATTTCAATTTTTCTTATATTACTGACTTCCTAATTTATTTTCTTTTCCTCGCCCATAAATATCCTAGTTATTTCTGTATTTCCTCAAATATAAATAACAAAATAGCACTTTCATAATATTGATTTATTGATTATCACATATTTATATTAACTTTACTCTCCTTCCTTTATCTTATACTGAATTTTATTAATTAAATATCACGTCTTATTAATTTAAGTTTTTATATGACATATAATTCTGAGTAATTTTACATAATACATAAAATATTGGTCTATCTGTTCAACTATGGACTATTTGCGGGGTAAAGATTTATTTCTTTTTGCATTGTGATTTGTCAGACATCTGTGATAAGGATACACTCGGTTTCTGGTCAACATTAGCTCGTTTTTCCCACCCTAAACGAGGGAACGTAATTCGAAAAAAGCTGCAAGGGGAATCATGAAAAATACACGTTTTTCATTTAAAAATAAATTTTAGAATAATAAAAAAAATTGTAAGTATAAATATTAAAAACAGAAAATCGGCACAGCCCAATGAGGTTAGTTTGCTCATGAGCACTAAGAGACGATGGATCTCGATTTTGCGAGGTAGGGGATCTTGCCTACCGTCACTACAACCTTGACAAGGCAGCCGATAACCGCAAAGGTCACAAGCAGATCTCGACTCCCAGAGGAGCAAGGGTTTCACTTGGGGGTCGGTACCCAAGAATCGGGGTTGAGGGCAACACCGCAATGATCGATAATGACTGCATCGACATGGTGCTGGCTCCCGGCAACGATTCCCGCGACTCATCACCTGATTTTTCTAGGCCGAATTCATCACTAAAAAAGAAAATGCCTGCGTGTAGGACCCATAATTGTAAGACTCCCATAACATGTCAAAATCGGGACATTGTTTTAAGACTTTTGATCAGGAATCCCTGCGGCTCAATTTGAATACATTAATTAGCTATATGCTCTTCAAAATTTCCCCTCATTTTCTTGCTTTGTGAGTCACCTCTACTTTCTGTAGTCAGCTTTTACCGATAAAACAAAGACAAGTAATGACTTTCCTACCATTAGAAGAAGAAGAAGTAGTAGAAGACAAGTAGCAACAAAAGGAAGACACTAATGCTTACGTGATTTTCCGTAATTCCAACGTTGAAACTAAAGGAACGACGAAGGAGAAAAGGAGTCGAGTAGTTCTGTAGATGGTGAGGGGTGATGAGTGAAAGGGGTGGCTTATAAGTGAGAAATATTGTTCTTATTTAATTATTTATTGACTCAATCTAATAGAATTACACTTTCATTCTAAGGATGAACAATCATGCCTGTCTCTTTTTTATTTTTGGAAATATTTCCATTATCCTTCACTTATTTTATTTAAATTATCATAGTATCAAATCATGTTACGATTTTAAAAAATCAAATATTTGAATTTATTCTTAATCTTAAATTTACCAAATATCTAACGGAATAGAAAGAATATGGTAGATGTGGAGAAAATGTTGATAACCATTCTCATCAATTCACATTTTGCCATTTTTTTGAAATACAATAATATTTAATATCCACCTAAATAAACATGACATTTGACCTTTGTTTTTATAAAATATTACTAGTACCATTTACGTTGACTTTTTTAATCAATTATTGACGGGATCTTTTTTAATCAATTATTGACGGGATATACTCATGCAATGCATGCATTTGACGCATGGGAGCTTACACGGTGTGTTATGTGTGAAAAATATGTCAAATTATCAGTCTCATATTAGAAATAGACAAAATATTTAATGACCATTAATGTACATGTTATTTCGTAAATAAATCATTAAATGTCATGTATAAGTATGCGAATATTGGAGTTTATGCATATTTTAAGGAATTTTGAAAAAAAGTGTTTTCTAAGAAATTTTCCCATATTTATATTAATTTTTTATTCTATACGCTCAAGTATATAATAAGCCATTAATACATACTGTATGGATTTAGATGATTATTTGATGTATTATTTGAATTATTTAATTTTTTAATTACCATTTTATTCAATTTGGATATAATTCTTATTTAATAAATTTAT
>CXYZ01008245.1:800448-825621 GCA_900006705.1 Sonneratia caseolaris
GATTTAAATCGTTAAACTATTATTCTTGATAGAAGATATGTATTAACTCATTTACATCAATTGGGTAGGTGTTTCCTAGTGTCGTTTGAATTGCTAGGACCATTGAAAATATTCTATTCTTAATAAGTCCTTAGAAGCTTATTATTTTAGGGTTTGGAAACCTTAATGATATCTTTACATTAATGTAATGAGTAAGGATGATCAATTTTGTTTTACAAATTTATAACTTGTTCATAAACTAAGCTTATTTATCTATTTAATGTTAATTATCAGCATTTCATATATGATGAGAAAAAAGAATTAGATCATTGAATAATCTGTAAATCAAAGAGGCATGTATAACTTGATAGTAATTGAGAAGGTTATTTGCAATGACCTTACTTCATCGCACATTATCGTTATAAACTCGAACAAATAACAAGATGATAGAGACAATCCGAAAATCACAAATCCAATGGTTGCAATTAACCCTTCTAAGGGGGTAAGGAATTTGCAATGACAGATTTTGCCAATTTAAGAGATTATTTAATGAAAAATTTAACTAAACCAAATCACTTAGGTTATTTTATAAATCCATAGTAAAGTAAGAATGTACTCATAATTAATCCGTTCATTTTTTTACGTTCATTTTTTTATTGCGACCTATAGCTTTGAAAATTTTGAATTTGAAACCATCTATAGATTTTGTTGAATATTTTGGCATAATTCACTTTTCTTTTTCTCATTAAAAAGCTCTTCAAAAAATTCTTGGAATTAAATTTGGTGCATAAAAAAATTCATATCATAAGAAATTTATTCCTAATACTTATTTGATCGGAGGAATTTGAAGGATTACGAAGAGAAGGACTATGTAAAAATAAATTGGATCCATTCATCTTCAATTTAAATTAATCAAAATTTAATGAATATATGAGAACACGATAGGAATCTAATTATTCATAATCAAAAACCAAGTTGACAATCTCCAAAACCAAATCGGACAAGCCGAGCTTGAAGGCCGTGCCGGAAGCAATGTCGTGGAGGCTTCTAATTGGCTTCACCGATGACTTTCCGGTTCAATATTATTAACTAATTTCTTGTGCTCACAGCCGATGTAGCCTTTTTCCACTGCCATTAGGGCATGATAGCTTAACCTATTGGTTGTATATATTCCAACCAATCATTCATCTAATTAATTTATCAGATGCTACTCTTCTAGGACATTAAGAGGCCATAAATGGTCATTTTGTCCGGTTTCTCTGGACTCTTCCATTCCCTACCTTTGGAACAGGACTCTGCTCCTACTTGTAGAACGTTCAAGATCGGAATAAAACACCAAATTATCTAAAAAAAAGTAAGGTACTAAGGTATGTATTCCACTGATCGTAACCATGATGCTATACATGCTTTCTCTCTTGCTTATACATTCAAAATGGCATTGCTCTTCATTTCTCCGACTTTAAGTACTTGGAGGGTTGATCCATGTCATGGACTCAACTTCCTAGCAAGAGCATGGAGCTTGGAGCTTGGAGCTTGGAGCTTTTTTGCTCCCCTAAATTAAGTGCTTGAGCCATCGCATTCTGCTATAGTCTTCACACTTCCCAAACGTCTTATGCGGAATCGTCACGTTTGATTACAAGTTAAGTATTTTTTGGGTTTTGTGGGGTTGGGGGTGGGGGTGGTGTGGTGGCTATACATACGTGATGTATGCGTTATTTCCTCGCCATTGCGATAGGCACAAGATTCTCTCTGTGCATGATCTCTTCTCGTAACGTTATTTAATTATTTTCCACCCAAAAAATGATATTTAATTATTTATTACGTGGAAAATACGGAGAGGATTTATCGGAGAGATAATTATTCTTTGTGCTTTTTATTGGTTATGAGAGAAAAAGAAACACGAATACATATGGAAGGGATAAAACGAGGAAAATAAATTCACAATGAAAATGTCATTGATGAAAATCCTAACTCACAAACACTTGATGTTAGGTCAATGATATTATGGTATTCATGGTTTAATTTGGTTAAAAAAAATTCACTGAAATGAACCAACCAAATGTCTAGTTTGATTTGATTTGGGATATTAAGTTAGAATTGAATCCATTTTATCCCAAAAAAAAATCTAAATCACATAAGACCACTTCTTGTGGTTCAATAATCTGATTAACAATTTTTTTAATAAAAATGAATATAATTTAATCAATTTAACATAATTGTTTGGTTGTGGTGTGTATTGGGTCAATATATTATTAATTACCTCTTTTCAATTATCAAGAGACCAAATAGAAATGCCAATTGGGCATTGACTAAGGGACGGACCACCGGCCCTCGCTTTCTATCTCGACCGACCAAAGAAATTAAAGCTAGCCGTTGTATTGATTCATACCACTTGGTGAGTATGATAGTCCATGTCTTAACTCATTTTGTCGATTTTTTTAATATTTCCTATTTATATATATATATATATTAAATTTCTTGATTTTTTTTTCTAAATCAAAATGATTATGCTTTCATTTTTTACAAAAGTAATTTATTAAATATAAGAATGACCACTATTAGAAGTTAATTAAAATGATTTAATATCTTTTTTTTAAATAAGGTCTTAAATTCTAATCTTGTAAATGATAAAAATTTATATTAAAAAAATTTTATTTTAAGTGAGTTGACTCGAGTTGAATTGTATTAATTATTACGATTCAATAGTTCCTAAATACTATTTAATTTATAAAAATAATAATAACAATAATTTTTAAGCACACTTTCATTACAAGTATTTTAGATTTCTCATGTTTTGCTTGTTTCCACATTTTTTTTAACAATTTGAGAAAATTTTCAGTCATACGCAAGGGAGCCCAAGAATGAACAAATTGGTCGAAAAGTGAGTATCACTCTATATGATTCCCTTCTTTTTCTTCCCTTCAGAAAGTCCATACATGTCACTTTCAACGGGGATGTAGTATGTAAGGACAGCATAACATGGGTCCCTCGGCGGCTACATATTTTCTTCCTCTAAGTCATGGTCGTGGCTACATTGCCATAGGGCATAGTAACTAGGGAATGGCTTAATGTACACGTTTTCGTGTGTACATGAATATGCGCTTATTTTGACCGTGTTGTTGCGGTGTTGCGGTCAAACAAGCAACTGAGGGGGGGTAAGAAGCTGGCAATTAAGAGTCAGAAAAGTGTCTGATAAAAATGATAAGAAACACACACACACACACACACAGTCAGAGAAGTAGGCTTAGCTGTTGACGATGGTGATGACGTCAAGCTACATTTTTTTAATAGCAAATTATATTAATATATGAAAACTGTCTTCGTATCAAACACATTGGATCTAATCCTTCCCCTCTTTCCTTTTTAAGAGTGTAGAAGGTAATGAAGAGATAGGTATAGTTCCAACAAAATGATGAGACTTAGTCCAGTGGGCTATGTGTGGGTTAGGAAGTTGTTTGTTCTGTCTACATATTTTACATACCAACCGGAAAAACTATTCAAAAGGCTATGAATTTGATTGAATGGTTTTAATGTTGCATTTACTTGAGGACTATCCTGATGAAAGAGTTCCTCAATCAAATCATTGGTATCTCACGCGAGATGAAGTTGTTTGGAGTCCATATTCTTTGCACAATGGATTGCTTCTAGCAAGGCATGTGCTTCTCCTGCTTTTGATGTGTTGGTGTTGTTGTAAGCCGACCAAGCATGGAGTAGATAGCCTCTGGGGTCTGTACACGAGACTTCAATCAAAGATCCTTTTTGGTTGACCGTTGCATCAAAAGTAAATAACATTTGATCTCTTTTCCTACAATTGTATAGACAAAATGGTGATTTAGAGGAAAATTTATAAGACCAAGCTGACAGGTGCAGTGTAAGCCTTTGATATATACAAAAAGTAGCATGCAAAGGGTTAAAAGTGAGCAACTTATATATGTTACTATTGCAGTTCTGCCAAATGTAGTATACAAAAATAGCTGCTTACAAGAGAAAGCCATGCTTTATATCACTTGGGATGTGAATGGAGTTATCTAATCCTAATATAAGTTTGACTTATTGGGTTAGTAAGATGTCACCTAGTTGATCTAAATGAAGTAGCCATCTTAGATGTCCCCAAACTATCCTCGAGAATGGACATTGTAGTATTAGATATTGCAGTGTTTCATTATATTGATGGCATAAAGGAGAGCATGACATTAAGCTACATAACGAACAGTAATGCTAAACATTTTATGTGGTTGGATAGTTTACTATGTGGTGTAAGCCATTAAATCTTTCTTTTTTTAAAAGCATATTTAGAGATGTTAAATAGGTCAATTTGACCTAGAATAGGTCCATTAAAACTCATCTATTAACATTTCCTTTTCTTCTTTTTTAAATTTCAATAATTTATTATTCTTTTTACCATTATTAGTACTTTTAATATTAAAATAAATAAATAAATAAATACATATAAAATGGTTGAGGATAGAGGTGGTAAATCGTGCCGGGCCGGTCTTATCGTACCGTGCCGGCACGGCACGATAAGGGCTGGCCCAAGCACGGCCCTTTAGGATATCGTTCCGGGCCGGCACGGCACAATAAGACATGGGCGGCCTTGGCTTGGCCCAATAGCCCGATAAAAAAATTCGTTTTGATCGTAACTTATTTAAAATTACAAATAAACTCACAAATGAGATTTTTTTAACCTTCAATATTGTCTAATTATCTAATGATTTTTTTAAAATAGCTCTAATCGGGCTATCGTGTCGGCACGGCCCGGGATCATCGGGCCCGGCACGCCCGATAAAATTATCAGGCCATTCCGACACGGCACGATAAGCACTAGCCCTGCACGGTGTTATCGTGCCGGGCCAAAATTTGCTAGGTCTAGTTGAGGACCAAATTTGTTTTGAAAAATTATGATAAAAAACGATAATAAAAAATATTAGAGAAAATATTACTAGAAAAGTTTTAAATATTATCTGAATTTAATAAATATGTAATTATCTTATGAATAATTAAGGTTAAAAATAAATCCACACTAAAAATGGTAATATCATTCCATTTAATTCTTTCTTGAGAAACCTAAGACATGACGGTTTCAGCTCAGGAGAACTACGACTCGTGTTTGCTAATGTTGCTTAATAGCCAGCATCATCCTTCTAATTGTGCTTCTTGTGTTAGAGAGCTAAGTAGCTTGCCTCTACTGTTGCTGCCCTACAACTTCTCCTTTGCTGGCCTCCCTTGCTACAAACAACTGTGCTAAGGGCTGATATATGTTCTATACCTTTGTTATCCACTGCTACAGCTGCATTTAGCTATCATTTCCTAATGTTCTCTACTTGATCCCACTAGGTGCTGTTGTTTTTCTACTGTTTATGCATTGTTGCTCCATTTTTTGCTATATTGCAGCATTTTTCTTTATTGTTGATTTTGTTTATATCCCCGATGAGTCATTGTTGATTTGGTTTCAGCCATTGCACAACTTGATTGCTTTTTCGTTCGATTATTGTGGTTTCCTACTACTTAATGCATCAATTTTCTCCTGTTTTGGTTCAGCCCTACTAATGCAAGATTGAGGGGGTTGGTTTCGATTTTCATAGAGTAGTTTGAGAGGATGGGATTTCATTCGAAACCACACGAATGCAAATAGCCTACCAATGAAAGAAAACGTGACCTATTACTTAAACCACTTGCCTACCACAAATTCAAAAACTAATTCACACAACGACTCAACAAGGCTGAGACACGAATTGGGGGCTTTGGGAAACTTGAATCTCCAAATTAAAGTATTAGTTCCATAAAACAAGGTTTCATAAGAGCAAAAGAGAGATTATTATTTCATAAGGAGAATACACTTTGTATTCAAAGGATTCAATTTTAGAAAACTTATTTACATATTGAATGAGACTTATTTACATATTGAATGAGAGCGCAAATATATAAATGCTTGGATGATCAATTATTTCCTAAGACACTAGATAGCAATTAACTAAAAATAATGCACTTGCTCTCATTAATGAAGTCTATATATATATAAAACTACTTCATTTAATTATAACAACTAATTATAAACTCATTTATTCTTCTTACAACCACAGATTTTGCAAGTTAGTCAAGATTCATTGTCAGTGAGCTAAGTAGCTCTAGTTGGATTTGGGCTTGGCCTCAAGCTTGAAAAAAGAAAATGAAAGCCTCCTTCGCCTTGGACTTTAGTCTCTCGAGCCAAATATCCATTAGTAAAAATAGCAATAGTTTTTTGCAATCTCTTTATTATTCCTCTTATTATTGGGCCTACTTCGTCCAAAATTAAGTCATTCTCTAACTAGGCCAGATATCTCATGTCAAGGCCTTCTTTGTTGTTGCCATTCTCCCCTCTTGAAAAGAAGTCATCCTCATCTCTTCATGATCTACATCAAGGAAAGAGAGTAGATCAGCAACATTAAAAGTAGCACTTATACTATACACACTAGGTAAATCAATCTTATATACATTGTTATTGACCTACTTAAGAATATGAAATGGTTAGTCTCATCTTGGCTTGAGCTTGGATTTTCATTTATTTGGATTTCTCTCTTGTCAAAGATGTACCCAAACTAAATCTCTTGGTTAAAAAATGATTTTTGTCCATCCCTTGTTAGCACGACTTGTATATCGTTGAGCTGTGATCCTTGCCAATCAGTGATAAGATCCAATGCCAAGAGTGACAAGAATCTTACCAATCAGTGACAAGATCCAAATCGAATATGATTATCAAAGATTATGTTTCATGAAAAACTCTATAGAACCACGACGCATTACTTACAAAGATGTGAGAATCTTGGCGTAGTGAAACACCACAATCGACTATGGAAGAGTTGATTGATAAGTCAGGGTGAATGACAGGTAAGACTCTAATGATGATAAGTCAGGGTGATGATAAGTCAAGGTGAATGACATGCAAGACTCTGATAAGTTCAAAGGTTCAACAAGAACTGGAGAAAGAATAAAACCTCACTTCTTATTCATTAAAAAATTCTCTGTGTATTCATCTAAACTCTATTACAAGTCTTTAAATAAGCAAATTTGCAATATTTGTAACTTATTGTATTTCCTAAGGTGTTCCCATAAATTGGAAAACCAAAATAAAGGAAATATACAAGTTTAACTATTAGAAATACTAAGATATATGCTATTTAAACAAAACAAGAAAGTGACATATTATCAATCACAATAATATTTTACCACATTATCTTTCAAAACTCTTTATATTTCGTAATATTCCTGCTTCTATATGTAGCAACCACATGCTTGAATCTTGGTACTTGATATATTGTTGTTGAAGACACTTGGTGATGAGGTTGATTCTTTGATGTTGTAGCCAAATTCACACCACTTCTCTCCTCTTGAAAGAAATTTGTTCTCAAATCTACAACATTCTTCTTGTTGTTTTCTTTTCTTTTATTGAAACTATTGACCAACAAATACTTGATGACATGACACTAAAGAAAACATAACTTTAACTAACCGGATGGGTGAATGACACAAGAATTGACACTAACCACTAACTAGTTGACAAATGAAAGACTTAAGGATAAATAAATGAAACCTGTTTTAGAACCTAAAGATCTAATAATAGTTGATGAGAAAATTATTAACTTGTGGTGAAACACACTACCAAAGATAATAAGAATGTCACTAACTTGTGATAAAACCTAGCATTACAATATAGAAAAAAATCTCAAAAACTGCAAAAAAAACAAGTTTGGAATGATAGATTAATGAACGTAACATAAAACATTGATTCTGATACCAAATGGTACAATTCTTGCCAACTCATGATAAGACACAATGCCAAGAGTGACATGAACCTTACTAACCCGTGATAATAACCAAATCAAATATAGTCACCAAAAATCATGTTCAACGGCAAACTTAGTAAAACTGCAACCCATTGTCTCTAAAGAGGCAAAAACCTTGGTAAGTAAAGATACCATGATCAATTATGAAAATGTTGATTGATAAGTTGGGATGAACACCACGGAAGACTCTGATAAGTTCAAAGGTTTAATAAGAATCGAAGAGAGAGTAAAATCTCACATCTTATTCATTTAAAAACTCTCCATGTATTCGTCCAAGGTCTATTATAAATCGTTAAATAGGTTAATTTGCAATATTTGCTACTTATTGTGCTTCCTAAAATGTTTCATAGGTTGAGAAACTAAAATAAAAAAACATATAAGTTTAGCCATTAGAAATACTAAGATATATGCTATCTAAATAAATTAGGATATTAATATATTGCCAATCACAATCATAATTCAGCATATTATCTTCAAAAAATCTTTATATTTTGCAATAGTTTCACTTCCATAGGTAGTAACCACATGCATGAATATTGATGCTTGATATATTATTGTTGAAGATACTTAGTGATAAAATTGATCATTTTATGCCATAGCCAAATTCACATTTTCTATCACATTACAGCTTCATTTGTTCACATTTTGCTACATTTTCCTATTAAACTCTATCTATTTTTTGTTCGGTTTGTTGTTGTCTTGGTCTGTTGAGGTTCACTGCTGAGTTTTCCTTTGATATTTAGGTTTGTTGTTGTTCATGGAAGCTCTCAACTACTGTTTAACTATGTTTAGATTTGGTCCTATTGTAACACTTAGCTACTTTTTGTTTTCTTTCTTGGTCTTTTGCTTCATTTGAGAATTTGGTTCTCTATTACAACATTCAGTTTACTGGTTCTATTGTTGCGTTACATATATGTGTTGTTTTAGTCTCTTATTGCCTTATTTGCTGCTGTTACTGTTATTTCAATATGTTGCTACTTTGTTTGTCTTGTTAATGTGCAACTACTTCACTTTTTGTGGCTCCCTTTGCTGCCCTTTGTTTCCTATCTTAGAACTAAAGTTTCCATCCAGTGTTTTGCTATTCAATCCTGGTTTTGTGGCCCTTTTGACGCTCAATTTATCAACTTGTCATAATGTTGTTTCTCCATTTTGCTTAACCATAGTTTCACCTGATTTATGGGATGATTCTTAGGCAACATGATGACACATTTTCAGCTAAATTCAAGGTAATTGCTTATTTGATGAGATTTTTATAGATTGATTATTGTCAATTTTAAAACCAATTTTGGTGAAAAGGAAATAATAGTAGTAAAACCCAATTATTTTATTACGTACTATTCAAACTTTTGTATTCAAGTAAGAACATTCACTTATAAGATATAACAAACATTTTTTTATTAGAAATATTAGAAATTACTTTATCTCAATATCAAAATAAACTTAGATGGCACCACATAAAATAGATAAAGAAGAAAACTTACAATACAGAGTCGTAATACATTGAAGGAAAATTAACAAAAGCAAAAAAAATAAAAAGAAGTTTTTTAGGCATGTAACAGTCATAATATTCTCAAAACAAATTCAATCCCTCTCAATTGTGCTGAAGTGATATGGTTGTTTGTCTCATAGGATACAATAACAAGGCAAGCCAAGGACAACATTAAGAGTGACTCAAATGATAAAAGGAATCTTACATTCTTGACTCACCTGTGTACATGAGTTCAACTATCTAGATCATCGATCACACTGCTTGCACAAGCACATAATATAGGTGCATGTCATATAATATATCTATAGATTAATTGTTACTTCATGAGTGTCTGGTTTAAACCACTTTCTCTCACCAATATGAGATTCAACTTTTTCTTACATTTCCTATGTGACCTCCATAGGCTTTTTCCCCATGGACTTCTATGGATTTTAAATCCACTTTTTGGATGGATTTGATCCACATTATTTCCTTCAAATTGTATGAAAAAATTTTCTTATTCATAATTAAATCGAGTGTTATTTTTTCCTACAAGAAATACTAGGAGGGGTGTGAATATGAAACTTTAAACTCGCCAAATCACTTGAAAATGACTATTAGATCACTATCCTAATATTGAATATTCCAACATGTTATAACTCTCCCTATGTGGATGTTCATTTTTGAAAATTTATCAATTTTTGATAACCTTAATTTAATATATGATATGTGCTCCAATTTCAATTGAGCCACAACATTTTTCTATGTTAAGGGGTAGTAGGGAAATTCACATATAGCCCAATGCTCAAGCAATAATAAATGCTCTTATGCAGCATATGAATCCCATGGAAGATTAAACATCTCATCACTGATTCTTAATCCATTTTGAGATCCTTTGAGTCTTGAACTTGTTTTTGGGTACATAAATCCGCCAGTCAAATAACTCATGATACGAGTGAAATTTGATTTATGTCTTTTTTCGATATACTACTTATTTACATGATTTTAGGAGCAGAGAATCTTAGATGTTGAACCTCACCCAATATACGCATTCCTTTGAGTTTCTATTTAAGTTTAAAATAGGTATAATTCTTTAATGCTATCATAATTATACATAATAGATTTTAAAATTCATTTTATATTTTCCTAAAGTAATGATTTTGTATTTCGATTTATAACCATAAAGTTTAATTGCGGTTGAGATTTTTAATATAATCTTAAGAATTACATGATTTAACAATATTTAATTCAAACGTATGTGAGTTTGTAAATTCTTCCTATATGTTTTTATTAACATAATTTTAGGATATTATTTATGCACAAAAAATTATGATATTAAATTTTTTATAAAGATTTACTATAATTAATGTGAAAATGGTTTGGCTGCCCCTTTTTTAACAAATTGTTGAGTCCTAAAAACATTTTTGGGTTGGTTTATCTAATGAAAAAAATCATATTAAAATCATGTAAATTAAATAAATAAAAAATCATGACTATCAATCTTTTTTTTATTTTTTTGTCACTACTTCAAACATAAAATGTAATTAGAATATTATTATCTAAAATAAATCTAGAAGTGAAATTAATTATTTCATTCTATAGATTTTGGTATAAATCACTAATACTTATAAAATTATTAAATTATAACTAATTTAGTTCGAACTGATAAAAATGTACCTCATTTTTTGTTATGTCATTATAGATAATTATGAGCAATTATAAAAAAAACTATTACTGAAGATTTATATGTCAATATGCTAATCACCAAATATATATATATATATATAGATATGGGTCACTACATTTTGTTGATATATTGCTAATACGTTCACCCAAAAAAATTTAAATTTTAACCAAAAGGGGTTGGAGAGAAATGGAAACTTTACTTCATCCTGATCCAGTTGGCATGCATAATCAATTAAAATATATTGATTTGGATAAAATCGCCTTCTTATGACACGTTGGTTATGCCAATCAACTATAGTTGGATCGGTGGAATTGTTCAAAGTTTAATAAATATTTATCATAAACAATATAAATTTATTAATCCTGAGCCATTCAATAATGGGGCAGATTTGCCTTGAATTTTGATTCTGGAATTTTGAGTTGAGGCCTCATAAATTTAAAATCCTTGCTTTCTTGGTGGGACGGTGGCGAACAATGGGATTTACGCCGGTAACGCTCCGTCTTCGCGGAATCAGCACCAAGGCTGCTCGACGGCTCTCCCCGTCGGGAGCTTCAGCAGCAGTAGCCACTGCTGGTGGATGGTGGGCCGCTGCTTGTTCTTGGACCAGTAGAAGTGTTACTTCTAACAGAAGAGAGCAGATCCCTCATTCCTTTGACCGCTGTTACGGCAGCAGCTGCTATGGCACGGCCACTGTCAGAGCCGGTCTTGCTCGTCACCATGATGGTCATGATCATGGCGATAGGTCGTCTCCATCGTATAATTGTTCAAGGAGGGAATCGGCTGCTGGGTATCACGTCAACCCATCATCCTCCATGAGGGGAGTTATTTTCTGGGAGCCCAACAGACCCATGTCGCTCGAATATCTCCAAATCCCTCGCCCAAAATCTGGTGAACTTCTTATCAAGACCAAGGGTAACGTCTATCGTCTCTCTCCTCCTCCTTCTGTTCCATTATTCGAATTTCTCAGCTTTAGCATAAATACTCGATCCAGTAATTGGGAAGTCCCTCAAGCTTGGCGCTAGTTCTAGTTGATAAAGGAGACCCGCATATTTCAGAACGATGTTTGGACGAATGAGAACTTTTATTTCTTCTAGCTTAAAATTTTCTTGTATGTTCTTCTGCTTGCCCCATTGGCACTAACTTAGCTGGTTTATCCGAAATAGAGGATTTGCAACTGTCATGATGTGTAGAAGTTTGAGCATAGATATCAAATTCCTGTTTTGGTTGATGTTTAAGACTATTAGATCTTTACAGCCTGCGGTGTCTGTCACTCTGATCTCCATGTTATAAAAGGAGAACTCCCATTTGCTGCTCCCTGTGTCATTGGTCATGAGATAACCGGGGAAGTTGTTGAGCACGGCCCCCTCACTGACCGCAAGATCATTGACAGGTTTATATATATTCCCAATAAATAGTCAAGGATTCATATTGCACAGACCTCATTATTTTTTAGAGTTTTGTAGGCTCCCCATTGGATCTCATGTGGTTGGAGCATTCATCATGCCTTGTGGCAGTTGCTCCTACTGTTCTAAGGTCACACTGATAGCCACTCTATAATATGCTCTCTTTGATTAAGACCACCCACTTTCATGTGGCTGAGTCCTACTGCATTTTTTATATATCGTGATAGTGTGGTAACTTTAATTACTGAACTGATGAACAGGGTCATGATGATCTATGCGAGGAGTTCTTTGCTTATAACCGGGCCAAAGGAACACTTTATGATGGTGAAACTAGGCTATTTCTTCATGGCAGTGGCAAGTTTTTCTTTTCATTGTACCCACCCCAGTCGTCCTCTTTTTAATTCCTCATCTGAGTATTGCTGTGCCTAAGAGCCTGTTCTTTCTAATGTTGTGATCTGAATCCTCAATCTTTATGATAAGGAATGGAAAAGGTGAGGGAGGCACCTTTGCATATTGTTTGCAGCACACTTCCCTCCTGTAGTGACCAAACTATATATTTTGCAGGAAAGCCCGTCTACATGTACAGTATGGGAGGCCTAGCTGAGTATTGTGTCGTTCCAGCAAATGCATTATCTATTCTGCCCAGCTCATTGCCCTACACAGAATCAGCAATTTTAGGTTGTGCAGTTTTTACAGCATATGGTGCAATGACTCATGCAGCTGAGGTGCGTCCTGGGGATTCTATTGCTGTTGTAGGCATTGGAGGTGTCGGGTCTAGGTAATACTCACATCCACTCTAGTTATTCAAATCTTGATAACAATTAAAAAAAAATTGTTGCCTTAGCCTCCACTATCTTTGTTTGTCTATTTTCCTGGGGAGAAGCTAGGTCAGGTTGTTGTGTGACTAGTGGATTTGGCTGTGATTGCTCAGGCATCTACTTATGACAATAGAAACGCTTCAGTTGCTTGCAGATTGCAAGGGCATTTGGCGCCTCTGATATCATTGCTGTAGACATTCATGATGAAAAGCTGCAGAAGGCTAAGAACCTTGGTGCCACTCACACTGTGAATGCAATTAAAGAGGATGCTGTTGAAAAGATAAAGGTATTTTTAACTGTGCAATATAATATATTTGGATGAAATAAAAAGACTTGCTAACGTTGATGCAAGAATAAAATTTTTCCTCTTCACTGACTCTGTCAAAATGCTTGATAGCTCTTTACTTATATTATTTGGGGTTTGGTTAATAGTCAGAACATTGAGGCTCTGGAACTACTACATTGGATGTTAAAATAGGAGTGGAGATGGAAACAACCATTGGAATTCATTAGAAGCAAACTTGGCCATAAGAAGTCTATTCAATTCTTATTAGTGCAACTTCATCTTTTGGTTGCTTATCAAACAAATAATAAGCTCTATAATCTGTACATTCAGTTTGACAATTGAGAAATTATGCATAAATATGCTTTTGTTTCCTGATGAATATCTGCGCAGAAAATTTTGTGGTAATCCATAAATTTCGTAATCTATTAATAGATAATAGGGCATCACACATAGTTGTGCACTCTTTTCATCTTCTAGCAAGAATCATGTGTTTGATTAAGTCATTAGGATGGACTGTAAGAGTGAACTGGAGTTGAAAGTCTTAGACCCAAAATCTTATAAACAATTGCAAACTCGTACAGAGTGGATTATCCTCTNCCCCCCCCCCCCCCCACCCCCCTTCTCCTATATATATCCTGTTCAACACATTCTATGGACAGGAAATAACAGGAGGAATGGGAGTTGATATTGCTGTTGAAGCTTTGGGAAAGCCAAATACATTTTTGCAATGCGTACAAAGTGTCAGAGATGGTGGAAAGGCTGTGATGATTGGACTTGCAAAAGCTGGATCTACCGGGGAAATAGATATTAACCGGCTTGTCCGTAGAAAGGTGTACATCTTGTTCTTATGCTCACACCCATATTCATTGCTGATAGATACTCTTGCTAAGTCCTTATCATTAATCGTCATGAATCCAAGCTTTAATTTTGATTATCTATTAGCAAGTTAGAGGTTGAAGCCTTTGTTAATACAGTGCCATGATGATATTTCATGAGAATGACCAAAGTTATAGAATGTCCTTGTCTTATTGAGAGGAAATCTGTCAATTAATTCACATGTGCAGACATTGAGGAGATCGAATCAAGCTCTTTTAAGTATCTTTAAGATGTTTTATCAGTGGAAGGTTTCAAACCAGTCAAATTGACTCATCAAATTCACCCTTTTAAACTTAGAGATGCCTGCAGAGATGTGGTATGTTAAAATTTGCAAATCCACTTTTTCTCGTAATTGTCATTATCACTGATTTCTTTCTCTGTTTATATCTGTATCTGTGCTGTAAGCAGATCAAAGTCATAGGTTCATATGGTGCGAGGGCAAGGCAGGATCTTCCCAAACTGGTTAGGCTGGCAGAAACAGGAGTTTTCAACCTGGACAATGCCGTTTCCCGAAAATACAAATTTGATGAGGCTGTGAGAGCATTTGAGGATCTTGACCAGGGGAAAATTGTCAGTCGAGCTGTTGTTGAGATCGGCTAAGTCATCTGAGTCCTCTGCTTCTTGTCCAAGGTTCATCGGAGGTTGCTTATTCCCCAGCCCGGATTAGAAAGATAATGATAATAAATGGATAACACTGTCTTCCTCTGCTATCGCTTGAACTTGCTCTTCGAATCACTTCCATTCATGTGAGCGGACTCTCTAGCTCTGCAGTTTTCCGTGCTAGTTGCTGTTTGCTGCTGCATGTTTGGTTCCAGTTGTATTTATATGCTTTTGTGCCTATTAAATTTCCAAGTTGGTTTCAGTTCCCCGGAGCAAAGGAACCAAGTTTTGCATGGAACTGCTGTAATAAGTGGGGGCTAGGAGACGATTTTACAAGTCCCTACTTCCCATTGATATCCACTCTCGCACACTAAAACAGAAAGGGAGAATCCCATTGTGGCAAGTGATTTCAAATGAAATTAGGTGATGTGAAGATATTTGTCCACTAACCTCACAATTGGCTTGTGTGCGCTTAACTTATTTAAAACACTGTGGGAGGGTTTCTGCATATTGCAATGCACAGTTTGATAGTTTTGCAAAGCAATGAAGTCTTGAAATCTCAGGAAAAGGGCGTAGCTTAGCAATTCTCATGGTTCGAGTGGAATCACGGCCAGTGATTTCAGTTACATTGGTCTACACCGTATTTTGTGTACGCAGAGTATTGGATATGGTAGAATTAGCACTGGATGGGTACTGATTCAACCCTTCTTCGGATTGAAGGGACGCAACACTGACAGAAGGAAAAAAAAATACGAGGTTCATGCTGAAAGGAACAATCATCAATTACTTCGGTTCACATCGTTTATCTTCACATGTAATAAATGTGATCATTTGGAAGAAAAAGGTCAACTAACAACACTTCACAATGCCCACCGACCGTTTCCATTCACTGGAAACTTCCGCTTGGATTTTGAATGCGCAAAATTCTTAGCTTACCAAGTGGACATGGTCAATTGGTCTGATGGACATTACTGTAAAACCATCCAACAAGTTCACATTGGGATGATCGAACGTTAACTTTCTTGACATAAAACAGCAAATGCAGATGGTTTAAATTGGTTCTGGAATCAGAATAAGCTTGTATACAGCGAGAGTTAGTCTCCAATGGCCAAATGGCAAGTAGCATTCTCCTGACAAGTCGAAGACGTACCATATTCTAGCCTTCCCTCCCCCACCCTTGCAGTTAAGTGAAGCCGATCAGCCAGCAAATCAAGCCGCATAAACTGTCCATACTGGGATCAGAGCCTATGCAAATTGGTGGCCTACAAACACGTGGCAAAGTATGGGGGAAGGACATTTCCACCCAAAAAGGTCATGTTCTGTGCCGAAATTGGTATCTTTGACCTTCCGATGATACCGCTTTCTAGAGGGTCTTTGAGAGTTTCGAGTGCTCCAAACCTATGGATAAAATCAAACTCCATCTCTGCTATATTTCAAGACTTCAATCTTTTCATACATTATATGGAATTGCCACATTTGATTACAAGTTAGGCATTCCTAATCCTAGGGGGCTATATAACACGTGATATATGCGTCATTTCTACGTCTCAGAGATTGGCAGAAGATTCTCCCCATGCATTATCTTCTCGGGATGTCATTTAGTTATTTTTCACCAAAACAAAATCATATTTAATCTGGATATTATATAGGAGACCTGTTCCATTTGGTCCTGCTTTTAAAACCGAATCGAACGAGAAACTGATGTAGGTATGGGTTTATAGGTCGGATCAGAATTCAATGGATTAAATGCATATTTAATAAATAATATTAATAATATAATATTACTAATAAATTTATATAATATTATAATTTGAATATGATTTATAATAAAAATTATTAATATAATCATTCTATTAAATAAAAGTTTAACATAAAATATAAATATAATTCTGGTAAAATAAAATAGATATATTATAATATATTTTTATTTTTTAACAATTTTATGTTAGTCAATTTTTCTATCGGTTCAATTGATTTTACTAGTCGGACAGAGATTCAACCGATTCAATATAAATTGATCTCATTGAAAGTGTAATTGAATATTTTATAGGAACCGCACTGAATTAGTGATCGGTTTTCAATTAAACTAATTAAACCGACCAACACGATCCGATTTTTAGAACTACGCTATTTTCCTTTTCAAATATGCCCACCAGGCATAAATTTCAATTTTTAATAACCACTAAATTTATTTAAAAAAAACAATGGCGTGATGGTAAATTCATGAGCATATGTAATAAGTACTCACTCACCATTTTTTTCTCTACAATTTTCATCACTAATTCTCACTCTTTTCTCACCGTTACAATATTATTTAATATTTTTTTTGCACTTTATTAATTTCAATGTTCAAATTTAAAAAAATAAATATTTAACATATTGATATCTTCAATTAAGATTTTCTTTAATTAATTATAGGTTGATTATTGCTGTTCTATTAACTCAAAATCCGTGCTAGCGCAATTCGGTGTCTATTAATTGTTTTTTCTACGCAGAGCCACAAAAGATGACTTATTGCAGAGACGTGTATTTATGCACTCTTTATTGTTTAAGAAAAAAAGGGACAGATGTAGAAAAGGATAAAAGGAGAAAAATAAATTCATATTGAAAATATCATGACAAAAATTTAGCTTATAAACTCTAAATATTATGTCAAAAATAATACGGCATTGTTCAAGAAACCTTCTTGAATTGAACCATAACAAATATTTAGTTTGATTTGATTTAGGATGTTAAGTCCAGAAACTATCTACCTACCATTGACTCAACCAATTTCCTCGACCAAAAATCTACGTTCGAGAATTAGTTTGAACAACTTGATTATCTTCTGGCCAATTCAATTCGATTCAATGGTTTAATTCATTTTCTATGACACCCATAAAGCACGAGATTAGTGGCCTCAAATTGCTCTCTATCCAGACCTTTTTTTTTTGGGGTCAATAAGTTACTGGGTTGTGGTGTGTATCGTATTGGGTTAACACATTATTAATTACCCCTTTTCAGTTATCAAGAAACCAGATAAATAATGCCGAAGGGGCATTGACTAAGGGACGGACCAGTGGACACAGCCCTCGCTTTCCATCTCGACCAACCAAAGAAATTAAAGCTAGCCGTTGCATTGACTAATACCACTTGATGAGTATGATCCTCCTTCTTAAAGTGAGTCCATGTCTTAATCCATTTTGTCGGTTTTTCTTTTTCTTCTTCTTTTTGTTTATCTTCCCTACTTATATATACATATATATATATATATGCATATTAAATTTATTTTTTTAATCAAAGTTGATCATACTTTCATTTTGATGTCAAAATTTTATCATTGGACAAAAATAATCTATTAAATATAAAAATAACAACTAATATAAATTGGTTGAAATAATACAATATCTTATTATTTTAAATAAGATTTTATATTTGAATCTTATGAATAAAATATTAAAAAAACTTTACTTTCAAGTAGGTCGACCTAATTCGAACTACATTAGTAAGAATCCAATGATTTATGAATACCAATTAATTTATACAAAAAAAATATAAGAATAACAAGAATTTTTAAGGACACTTCATTACTAGTATTTTAGATTTCTCGTGTTTTGCTCGTTTCCACAATGTTTTTTTAACAATTTGACAAAACTTGCAGTCACACACAAGGGAGCCCAAGAATGAACAAATTGGTCGAAAAGTGAGTATCACCGTACAAGATTCCATTTTTTTTTCCCTTCAGAAAGTCCATAAATGTCACTCACTTTGAAGGGATGTGGTATGTAAGGACAGCATAACATGGGTCCCTTGGCGGGTACATATTTTCTCCCTCTAAGTCATGGCCGTGGCTACATTGCCAGAAGGTATAGTAACTAGGGAATGGCTTCAAACGATACCGACAGAAGTCGAACATCATGAAGCACATTCTACTTGTCTATACACAAGCCTGTCCACTGTGAGTCACGAGACAGAGAAAATTGAATATTCCTGAATTTTATAGCTACTCTTAGCTAAAGAAATGAATATAATTAACCAAAATCAAACGTAATCAATTTGGTTAGTTTTAAAATAATTAACCTAACCAAATTGTTAAAAATCCATGATTAATTATTTGGCACGTGTATAAGTTATAATTATCAAGTGAACGAAAATGTTGAGCATATAATCAAACATTAAAGGAAAAAAAGAAATAAAAAAGAAAGAAAGAACATCATGGATATACAAGAAAACTGCACAGTGAACACCATTATAGAACAGTTTTGACATTGTAAGTCGGACATATATAGTCCAGTGACAAAGCTCTAACGTATATATATGTATATGTGTGTATATGAATGTGCACTAATGTTGACCACGTGATCCTGCGGGCAAAGGAGCGGCTAGGTCGTTAAAGTGCTGACCATTGAGAGTCAGAGAAGAGCAGTGGGGTTAGCTGATGATATGATGACGTGGTAATGACGTCATGACGACAAAGTTAAGAAACATTTTTATTATCGACTTGCTGGATAGTTTTAACATATATTGTGAGCTATTGAATTCTTTTTTTCTTCTTCTAATGCATATAATCAATGATAAACCATTTGATTAAATTGAATGGTTCAACAGTTAAATTCTTCATTTTCAAACACCCTAATTTTATTGCATATATACCTTACTGGATTTTATTTTTCACATTTTTTGCAGTCGCCCAATGAATATATTTTAAATAAATGAAACTTTCTTTCATAAAAGTCTCTAATTACTTCGTTAAAAAATAAAATAAGATAAGATAAAGAGATATAAAAATATATAAATATGGTAGGTTATAGGACAAAACTATGAACTTCAATATTTGAACAACACTATAAATTAGGTAAACTAATATCATATTCAAAGGTTTATCCAGAGGCTTAATTTAGGAAACATATAACTGACAACATCAAAATTATATCAATCTAATACTAAAAATTATAAATATATATTAAATAACTTATTCAATTGGTTGATTTTATTTTAAATATTCTGCTCTCTAATAAATACATATAATATCACTAATACCCCCAAGATGAGCATATAATTTCACCAAATGCTCATCTTAAATCTCTATCTTCAACTCATGACTTTGATTCGGTATCATACTGCCAATAAAGTAATTAATATTCATTTTATATATTCCCAACCAAATTGTAATGAGGTATGTGCCCACCACTATAGCAGTTATCGCATTTATATTTCAACCATTTTATATTCCGACCACATATTGATCATCATTTTTTATATTTCAATCATTTTGTATACAACTTACTTTGACGATTTTCTGCACGTCTTCAAAAGTTTGGATTTCACAATCCTACAGTAGTTTCTACGCAATGGATTCGCTGAGATTGACTTTTTTTGATACCATAAAAAAATTAAGTGATATCGAAACAAATAAATATGAAAATAAATAATCGATAATATCAAAATTATATGGATTTTATATTAATAAAAATATACTCATATATATTATCTCACTTATATAATATGGTATTATTTTCAATATTCTATTCTCTAATAAATATGTATAATATCTCTAATACTTTGCTCATTAAATTAATATTCAACGTCCAATTCAAATGTATGTGAAACCCCTACTCAAAAACATATACGAAACCTCAAAGGGGTCTTCCTCAAGGTTAGGTTTTCCACACTGATATGACATTCTTTATATCTTTCTTTTTATAATTTTGAAAGTAAGGTCAGTAAAGATCATAAGTCAACCCAAGCCATCTTTTCTCCTCCAGAGGAACATGATCTTCACTACAATTTAATTATGATGCAAGAGTGTCACATAAACTCTACAAGACAAAAGTATGCTGAGAGTTTTAAAACTATTCGTTTTTAAAATTTTAAATCCTAAAAATTTTGAAATTATTTTTCCAATTCTAAAACTTTACTAATTGTCTATTTTCAAAAGAGCCACACCTAGGGATGTTAAAAAATAATTAAAATATAAACTGAACCATCCAATCAAATTGAACCGAACTACTTGAATGGGTCCGGTAATATTGCGAATTTTTCTTAGAAAGAGGTTTGGTTAACTGCTTGATATATTTGGTTTGATTAATTATGATTAACCAGATTGAATTGGTTTTTCTAAAATGCGATAAAATAAAATAAAATTCAATATAAAAAAGATTATTTGAATTAAAATTCATAATTTATTCACTTTTAAATGGTTCAGTACAGTTAATTTCAAATGTTTTGCATTTTAGTACTCAAAACTATATATATATATATATGAAATGGTTAATCAGTCAACCAAAGCATAAAAATCTATTCTATGTGGTTAAATTTTTCTGAGATTAAATGAATATCGTTCGTATTGAGTATTCCAAAATAAATTGGACCAAATATATGGTTCCATTCGGTTTGAAACATTCTTCGAAATGAAAGCAAAACATGAACACCGCTAGCCACTATTAAGTAATAAATTGCTAATATGATCATGTTTATGTCAGTACAATCTAATAACTTCTTATAATAAAGGTTTAAGAGATCGAATTTTAGAATTGAAAAAACTACTACCAAAGTTTTAGAACTTAAAATTTAAATTTTCAATAATTTTAGAATTCTTTGGATAATTTTCTCAAGAAATAATAATAAAAGAATATAGTTCCGCCATATATTTCTAGAACTTCCTAATAATGGTGACATCACGTGTATTTTTTTTAATCAATAGGTGGCATCACGTGTCAACTATTAGTATAAATCAATTCACATATGATAAATGTATTTATTTCAACTAATTTAATTAATTCGATTTCAAATCAAATTAATCAACTTAATAAATAAATCCTTATAATTATAAATTTTTTATATCTACTAAACTAAAAAATGATAAATTACTTTCAAGACTACGGAACCATTTCGATTAACACTTTGTTGCTTATGTGTCAACTAATTAAATCCTCCACATGCTAGACAAATACAACCTAGCATAAGGTAGGTCAAAGTTAACTGTTGGACTGGTTTCCTCTCTCTCTCTCTCTCTCTATAATAATGTCAAAAGGAAGGACCATCATATTTAGAAAATTAATAGCCATTATATTTTTTTCGGTTGAAGCAATAAAACTTATATAGATTTAATTATGGATGAACTCGAGGTGATAAATTTTTTTCAATATAATTTTTCTCTATTAATTGATAATTTTTTAATATAATTTTTCTCTATTGATTCAATCGTACAATCTTGATAAAATTGAAATATATTAAATTATATTAATAAACTTATATTACTTAAATGTGTCTATTGCGGACTAAAAACCTTTGAGGCAATTAAATCAAGCCTCCTGTCTTTGTCATCATCGAAGTATGACAGATCCCTGTTCGAGTCAAAGAGAACTTAGCGCATAGACAGAAACACTCGTCTATTCAGGCAAGACCATAAGAGCGTTTTGTCTTTGGCAAGGATTGTCAATGAAATTTTCCATGAGTAAGACATTGATGGACGTCGTTTTAACTATAGGAGAGGAGAAACGACTCGTGTCATCATAGCAAAACTAATTACATCTAAGGTCCGCTAAATTTGCAATCAAGGGAGAAATTTCGCATATGGTGGAAAATCGGCATCTCGATTGAGGGAGTAGTGAGATTTCACTGACTTTCGCCTTAAAAGTTTTGCAACCCCATTGGACAACTCAAATTTGATTCAGTGAAGTAATTCACGCTGGATTCCTGTGGAACAAGCTAAAATTCTCAAGACAACCCTCCATACATTTTATTTTGAGGTTTTCCTAGGGTTAGGTAACGGGTTGTTGAGATTGAAACGTATGTCGGGACTTATGCAGTCAATGCTTCCATTAGTTGGAGGGTTCTACTGCATAAAATTCGACAGTCGTTGTTCTTGATTTTCTTTTCTTCTGTATATCTCGACTCTGATATCTATCCACAGCAACTGGTATGGGTGCAGATCTTGACAATGTCGTGAACAGAGAGTTGAGGTTGAGAAGTTTGAGGTACAGAAGGCATAAATTGTAGTGGTTCAAGATGAAGGCCTTCTTGTTACAACACGACACCCCTGCCTACTTCGACGTTGACCAAGGCAGACGGAGGAGATACGATGTCCAAAGCTCTGAGTGACTTCCAGATTGATTGAGCCTGCAAGGCAAAGTCCTGCTCCCGCCTGACTTATTTGACAAGGGCTCACTAGAAGTATGGAAGAAAGGGGAAGAGTTAGACATGCCAACGGCACCGATTATTAGCCTATAATGGGCAAAAGCCTGTTTAAGTGGAGCTTGGCCCAATTCAGTCTAGTCTTAACTATTTGGGATAATGATGCAAATAACGACTTTTTCATTGAAATTTTAATTCTGTGTCGTCGTAGGTTGCAGGGAGTCTAATCAAATTTTTGAATATTCGAATGATTCAAAAAGAAAAAAACAAGAATTTGTGCTGTAACACATACAAGTCAAGAGTAAAGTTTAATTCCTGCATTTGACAGGTAGAGTCCCTTTCCAAGATTTAGTAATCGGTCGTACGCAGGTTAGTGTTTGAATATAGTAGGAAATATAATGTACCAAAATCCGATGACCTCTAACCATAACAGTAAGAGAGAATTAACAACTTAGAATACTTACAGCACAGTGATGACGATGACGACCACAGTGGTGATGATTTGCAGCACCAATTCGATACCCCCTCACCTTTCGCCTTGACACAACTCAATAAAGTAAGAAAGAATCGGAACCCATAAACTATGCAGCTCCCAATTCATGGTCGAGTGGAGGTTTATAAACCTAAACAAACAGGAGAAAGAGGACCTTACCCAAGAAAAGAATTCTTACTAAAAAAAATGTTCGAACAACAGGAGGATGTAAGGATAAAAGACGTTATATTTCACAATAAATGTAAAACATTTTCATTTTAGAATAATATTACCGTACCAAATTCTACCTCTTACCCCTTATTATTATGATTGCAGCTTACCCAAAGGTAGAAACATTATTGAGTGCAGGGCTGACGATACTTCCATTTCGGCAAGTCTGCTTTCCTTCCATTCCAGGGAAAACGAAGGGAGATATGATGAAAAACAGGAAGAATGAGTTGGAAAATATCATCAACGCTGCACTCAATGATGTTTCTATGCAATGTGGGAGAATACACAGCGATCATCAGATGAAGGGGAGGTCCATTTATATACACGCGAATTTGAATCTGGATCCAGCTATCCATCTCATGAAGCTGCAGTACAGTACAGAGAGCCGTAATGTGTTCTCTTTTCTGTACTGCAAACATCTCCGGCCAACAACCTCTCTCTTGGACTTGTCTGCTTTCCCAACGTGGAGTATTAGAGAAAAATTGACTTCAGGGACGGGAAGAGAAAAGGGTCGGCTCCTGTACTAGCACATGTTGTACTTGTCCTAGAAAAGCCTTATCCTTGTACTACACTTGTGCGTGGAAATTTACATCCAAGAGAAATTTCATGCCTCAATTAACTGTCCAATAAAGAATTTCTACTAGCCCATGGTTCAAACTATTGCACCGAATTTTCTACTTATTACTGAACCATGTGCCTGTTTAGCTATTGCAACAAAAAAAACAGCCTACTTGATCTCACTTGCGGTTCTCGCGTTTGCTTTGTTTCTGCTGCTGAATGTAACACAATAAGATATCCTTTGATGTATTAGCACGAATCCGAGGCTTGATTTCATTTTGGGAGGCAGATCAACTTCACAATCTTGGGGATAAAAGGCTCGTTTCTGGGATTTGTTTGAGAATATCCTTGTGCAGGTTCTTCTTGGTTGGTTGTGACAATTCCAGATGCAAGGTTCATTCAAGGTGGGAGATGGAGAGAGCTGCTTATCCATCACTTCGGTGGAAGAGAAACGGACTCTAGTGGAAAATTGAGTGCTTCGAAACTTGATCTGGCTTCCAAGCTCTCAGATCTTGTGGGTTGCCACCCTCTCGGTTTAATCCTGAAAGTAAGCGGGAGATTCTCGGAGAAGCGGGGGAATATCGGCTGCAACGGTGGCGGCGGCGGCGGCAGTGGGCGGAGCACAGAGTCACGGTCGTGGCAGCTAGCTGGCTGTTAAAATGGTAAATATATCTACATATATATATCACAAGTGAATGGTTTAATGCATAGTTTTTAAAACTGGACCGGGCTGAAAACCGGTCAAGGTATGGGTTCATGGGTTCATAAGTCGGATCGGGGGTTCAATGGGTTGAACCGTATGTTTAATAAATAATATTAATAATATAATATTCCAATAAATTAATATAATATTATAATTT
>CXYZ01008245.1:825847-836142 GCA_900006705.1 Sonneratia caseolaris
TATTATGATTTATAATCAAAATCATTAATATAGTTATAATGTTAGTATCAAATTCAACATAAAATATAAATATAAGTCTAGTAAAATAAAATAAGTATATTATAATATATTTTTATTTTATTTTTATTTTTAAATTAGCCAGTTTTTTCATCGGTTCAATTGAATTTATTAGTTCAAGTAAGAACCGGTCGGTTCAATTGAATTTGACATCATTTAAATAATAATTGGATTTTTTTGTGAGAACCGGACCGGGGTGAGTGGCTGGTTCCCAGTCGAACCGATTGAACCGGCCGGCCCGGTCCGGTTTTAAAAACTATGGTTCAACGTGACTCAAGTCTGCTGTTCAACAGTATTTTGAGAACTTTTTAGGTTATAAAGTGACCGGTTCACTACTTTTGTAATCAATTAAATGTGATTGATTCAGTTTAATTTAAAATTAATCAAACCGTTATAGACTTATTGGTAGTGTGACTTTTTACAATAAATTTTATTTTTATTTATTAACCGTTTTTAAAAGATTGGTTCAATTCCGTTAACCATGGTTAGCTAACACAATTTGATAATATTTTTTTCGACAGATTTTCCCCCAGAAAAATACTTTTTACTGCAAAAAAAAACACCGTTTGAGAACAAATTTGAACGATTCGATTATCTTTGTCTTTAGTAAATTGTCCTTTTCCCCAAAAACAAATTCTATAACTACACGATCTTACGGTTCCCAGAATACCATCCATTAGCACTGGAATATTTTATGGGAATTCTTCTAAAATTCAAAATTTTAATCATTATTACAGTGCACAGTTTCCAAAAACTGGAATGGCCAGTCAGTCAAACCATTTTGACGAAGAATAGGTCACACGTGGCTCTGTTCGATTTTATCAATTATTCCATTTGCATACTGGCCCAATTTGATACATAAAAAAAATGATAAACCGATTTTTTTCCCAAAAGAACACCTTGAACCCCATAAGAACTAGTCAATAAATTGGTTTTCTAATAAATTAAAATTTTTAAAAGTGTATGAATAATTTATTGTGCCACTAACCGGTAGTACTATAATGCTACATCGTCATGATATAGTGATCAATTTACAACGATGAATTATTGTAAATTACAAAATAAAAATTTTAGCATTGAAAAATAATTTTGAAAATTTTAAAACATAAATTCAAGAAATTGAGATTTTTTTTAAATTCTTATCGTATAATATATGATATTTACGAAACTTAATTGAAGATCTATACCGTGTGCAAGGTTGATCACCATGAGATGCACTAGAGAGTTATGGTGAGGCTTGTAACAAAATATTGGAATTTGATTGTAATAACAGTCGAAAAAATAAGATGATAAATAAAAATATTAAAATTGCGCGGTAAAATCCTCTAATGAGAAAGCACCCATAATGCGAAGCAAATAATTTACTAGATTAAAATAGTTGATTACAGCTAATGAAGATTTCACAATTCGCCATTATAATTCAATTTAGAAAAGAATCGCAAAATTGACCCCTCAAATTCCCATGCTTTCATGTCATTGAGAAATTTATCAAAATGATTATACTATGTCACTCTTAATCTCACATGCAATATATCGTTACAACTCTATCTATTTATATGTAGTCCACATATTATGATACCAATATCTTAGAAATATATTATTATAAGGAAATATCAATAATGAAGAAGACAACTAAATATCCAAGATTTTTCTGATCTTGATATTTTTGGTGTAGTGTTATGGCACGGATCGTCATTGTTGCTACACTATGTAACACCAAAAGCATCTTGCCTTCGAGTGTCACAACACTAAAATTGAATGTCTTGACACTCTTCATAAGTGTGTTCCTTTCACCTCAAACTTCGTGCAAAACTTGTCATGGATCTGCTTCACCCGTAGCTCTTCTCATGAGCCTCCAGCTTAATATGAGACACACACAACAAATCTCCACTTTGGCTTGCGTTGAGCCGACCACCATCAATCTCAAACTTTTTGCTATGTTGAGACCATATTCATGAGCTATACCTCACCATGTGAACATTACTCATTTCCAATCCACTCTTGAACTTACTTGAGGTGTTGGACTTTATTAGAACTCATGCTTATTTCTAATTAACCTATCTAGAAGTTCACTTGGACAGGTCTTTAGCATTCTCCAAGACCACCACTCCTTGAAGTGCAATTCATTCAAATGATCTCAACTGCATCCTTTACTAGTCCCGAGTATATTCCTTCTTTCTAAAGATGGTCACCTCTCTACAGTTTCCACAACTTACCAATTTCTACCTCCACAAGCTAAGTTTTGTGAGTTTTGTCCAACTTTACTATCCTCCAAGGTGCCTCCATCTTCTGTTGGGTCCTGTCTTTATGCTATTAGACCTCAATAGTTTTATCAAAGGACACATGTTTATTCACAAGGGATTTGATGCCTTGTTAACTTTTGGTAGCATCCGACATCTCTTCACCCTTTCATGCATGAGATCATCTAAGTATTTCTAGGGAATCACACACTTTACCACTTTTGTAATCCTAGCTTTTACTTGCAATACATAGATTTCTCTCTATAGTTCTCCTTTCAGGACCACAAGTGCTCCTTTAGAAGAGATTCCAGCACTCCACTCAAAGCCTTGTACTTGAACCCACACTAATCAAGTGTATTTAGAGAAATCAAGTTTCTTTAAAATTTACAGTCATGTCTAACCTCAAATGACACTATTTGACACCTGTCATACATTATAATTCTCACATTCCCAATCTTGGCAACAATACATCCTTGCCGATTTCCCATCCAAATCCTGTTACTTACAATTGGACGATAAGTGATAAATACGTCTTATAATGAAATTGATTGAATTTAGAATTTAGGTCTTGATGACTACCGGTTGGACCACTTGTCTCTCAAACGGATAGGAGATAAATTGATTGAATTAGGAGCAATGAAGCTTGTATTGAGACCTTCACACTCCATAATGTATATTGGTTCTCCTTTAATTAAATATATTCAAGACAAATTATTGAAGTGAAAGCTTCCAGACCATCTTACATCGACACTCACCATGTCCGATTTGGTCAATTCGTCCTTGATTGGTCCTAACACAGATTGACTAAATCGAAGGTTAGGAGAGTCACCATTGCAGTTCCCTATTGCCCCAACTTGCATGAATTATCGTATCAATTCAATTAGAAAAGGTTGGATTGGAAGACGTAGAGGTCTCAAATTCGAATTCGAATAATGCTTGCATCATTTGTATTACCTTGACTGCTAGTTATCCCCTCAATTGTGTATTACTTTTTCTTGCTTAATTTAAGATAAATCGATTGAACTATGAATGATTGATAGTATTGATATTGGCACTCATTATCCAACCTTTTATCATTTGGTAGAATGAGAAATAGTTGGGAAGCTCACCTGGGTCTTTGGAGGTCTCTTTCAAAATATCCCTACATTTTTCTTAATTGGGGAGTAGGATTAACGTTGGTGAATAAGATCAATTTTAATTATGATGGGTAAAGTAGTCTTTTTCAATCGAACTAATAGCCGTCCATCTTCTTCCAATGGAAATTGTCACATGCGGTAAATTTAGAAAAGAAATGAAAATTGATCGTTTAAGCCAAAAAAAAATATTTATGGCAAAATTAAGAATTTTCACATAATCTATGATTAAGTAGACAATTTTCCCCCATTAGCAAGTAATGATTCTATAAGATTTCATCTAAGGAGCACTAGAAAACACCAAACGCTTTGACATGAAGAAGCTCAGACATCAGCCCAACTCAGCGGGAGACAACTTAGACGTCGATATATAAGTATTAACAGCTCATTTATTTACCTTCGACCAACTAAATATAAATCCGGATTCAAATAGATGTCTCACTCTTCTTCCTACCGTACAATAAATACAGAAGGGTCCACTCAATAAAACGGTTGGCCCTTCGTCTGTTCATGTTCATCATGGTGACAAGACATTTTCTTCATGGATTCAGATCAGCAGCTAATGGGAAGCACTCTGCCAGAATAAAGCAGGCGAAATCTCAAGTGAATGCTGCAACATCTGGTGAGGAGATGGAACAGGCAAACGTAACAGGCACCATTTCTGTAATTCGAATATGATAATGTTCCTTATCCCTCGTACCCATATGAGAGAGTAGACCGACTCCTCAGCTTGTCCAATCATCCCTTTGTTCTTGGATATATATTAGCTCTCAGGTGTGATCTTCTGCATGCTGCAAGGATCAGGCGATTTGGTAGGCAAGACAGTGGGCAAGTTCACCTCAACAAGTGCCTTGCTGCCATCACTATAAGAACCTATGCATATAGTGTCACCTCGGCCATGCCAAATGCCATCTTGGACATTGTTCATCTCCAGTGTTCGCGACTCCTGCATCAACCAGTTAGGTGGAACATCAAACAATTGAAAGATAGATTTCGGCATTGCACTTGAACATAAACATTTTTAGGTACTTGGCCAAGACTACATGTTTGTTTCTCGAGATGTAACATTTTAAGCGCTTAAAAATGAGTCATAGTTTCCTAAATGAAAAGGAAGGTGCACAGGAACATCTTTAAATTTAACAGGACGTATTTCATTAAGTAGGATTCTGGAAGCTTAATGACTGCCAATTTAAACTTAAATTGTTACTCAGGATTCATCTGCATTGTTCCTCTGCTTTAATCTTCTTTCTGAGTTATCTCCCACCAGGTTGTAATAAATTTTAAGCAATTAGTTGATCCAGTTTTATCTCATGGTCAAAGATAAGGAAACTCGACCACAAAAATGTAGGTTTGCACAAACCTGGCAGAGCGCGCAGAATGGGCAGAGCAAATGGTACGCACAATCATCTAAAGAACTGTCACTACCCTGACAATGAAGAGAAAAACATGTACAAGAAAAAATTAAGGAAAGATGAAGTAGCATAAACATAAACAGTCATTAAAGATTGAACTCAAAATATGTGTGGCAATTCAAACATCGAAACATCAATAGCCCTAAACCATACTTTGATATCTCACTAGTCAGGGAGAGCTGCTTTGAGAGAACTACTGATGCAGAAAGGATACAACATTTCTTCCAAAATGTAGTTTAGTATCCCATCAAATTTATTCTACTGTGAAAAGAAGATCAATTCAAATCAAAATCCTGAACATGTTATATAAATGAGCTGACCTCCTAGGACCAATCTGCAATTGAGTATTCCCAATCCAAGCAGCTCAAGACCTTTTAATTTTTGGTTGCAGGTGCTAAAATATTTTAGATGGTACAAATAGTTGAGGCATGATGATGGACCAATTGAGAATTGACAATATTTATATAATAGCAGAATGTGGAGTTATGGCAGCATGTGTGAAGTCAGCTAACCTTTATATTGAACTTCTTTCTAATCTGTGTGCGGAAGAAACCTAAATATGCTGCAAGAGATATGGCAAAAGCAGTGGCCAGGTACAGGAAGTAGTGTTGCCTGGTTACAGCAAAGGCAATTCCATTGACGAAGGCACAGAAAACGAGAAATAAATGAAATCCTCCCTGGAAATTTCAAGACAATAATTTGATTTAGTATGCGGCCAAAAGAAAGCAAATCTACAACAAAAGCAAAAAAGAAATTCAACAATCTCCATGAGCATAGACATCATGATTTTTCATTCAATGGATAAAGAAAATCTCAGGACTTACAAACTTCTGTCACATTCTTGTGAAAACCGGCTAGATTACTGATTCGTGTTTGTATCCTCTTAATTTAGTCCTTTACATTCATTTCTGATAGTAAAAGAGTGATGAAGCTGATATAGTCAACTGATCTAGATATTTAAGTCAAGATTCCTGTTTAATTAAACTAAAAGGCCAGCAATACCTCAGATCCTTGGGCTATGGAGACTCCAACCCTGCCAGGGGCCTTGGGGTCTCCCCCTCAGACCAAAGCAGGGAAAAAATTAAAGCATTTATTTTGAACTCATCTTGACTAGACATTAAGTCATTTGTTTAACCAATTATTTCAGGAGTATAAGAGACAGAGGTAAATCACAAAACTTCTGCATATATTATGAAGTAAGCCAGCCTCCCTATTGAGTGGTGGGAATATTTTGTGAAACTATAAAATATGAATTTTACAAAAATTAAATAGGAAAATTAGTAATGCCTGAAAGGATTATCTGTAAGGCAAAGCAAACTGCAGTTAAGTTGAATTGAATCAGTTAATGAAGAAGGCAACTACCTGCATGAAGCAAGAACCAAAGCCAGCTCTTTTCATGTTTCTCCCAAATCTGTAGCATGGACAGCTGCAACAACAAAAAATCCATCAGATAAGATAGAAACATTCGTATAATAGAAGGAACACATGAAAAATTCTTGTCAGCCCAAAAATGTAAAATGGTATGGAAGCCACAGATTCTCACAGGTCAAAGCAAAAAAAAAAAAGACAATAATTGATAAATGAATATCTTCAAAAATATAGAACATTGATCAATGAAACTAAGCAGGATTTTTTTGATCACTTAGATTCCAAGTAAATCCATCGTGTAGTTTAACAATTTATCATGCTTAAGAGTACAACTTGCAAAAGCTGAAATTGGCCCTGTGAATATGCAAAATTACATGCTGCTTGGTCAAGACGGCTAGCAGCTTTGAAAAATTCTGAGGAATATGCATCAAGTTGTACTTTGTAATTATTCCACAGAGAACAGTACAACCTTTTATGACCTCTCTTTAATTCAAATTTTATGGCAAAGAAAAAGGGCACAGCATTGAAAAGGATTCACTATATTGCATTCCATCCGAATCAGACAGGTCAATCAACATAAAACAGAAACATTACTCAATAAACTGGCCGCCTGATCATCAGAGACATATCTAGATCCTTGTTTTCTTAACCTAATCCATATAATCAATGATTAAAAAAAACTAATCTTTTCAATCCTTCAAAGAACAAGAGCCAGTTCTCGTGATTTTCCAGGGAAACAGAGTACTAGAAAAGCTTCTGATACGTAGATACTTAGGAGAAGGAAGTCTCCGGGAAATTTTTCCTGAAAACAAAAGGAATGACCGTCACTCCAATTTCTAAAGCCAAAAGCAACCAAAAGTAACCGGGTAGCCTCCAAGAACCAACAATAAACAATAGCATATTTCCAAGAACCAATTCCCAGTCTTCATCACGGAAACATAGAAATAAACCCAAAGGGAAGAAAGGAAAACTGACCAAGATGACTGAAGGGCGATGCGTCTGTCCTCAAAGCAATCAAGAACCTCACCCTCCCACATCCTCAGGACCCCACCCCCGAGATCCCCCAAAATGGCAGCGTCTTCTCCCTCAGCACCGCCGCCGCCGCCGCCGAGACTCCTCCATTTCCCCTGCGCCGCCTGCAGAGCCACCGTGGAGCACAGCATGTCGAAATCCAACACCGCCATGCCCTCCATGAGCTTCTCCTCTTCCCCTTCGCCCTCCTGGAACCTCTCCGAATCCGCCATTGATGACCCACCAAACGAAAGAGATAGCCCACCAAGCTTTCCAAGAGCAAATTGGCGTGGTGGGTACACCTTTCCAGGGCTTTCTTGTGCTGTTATCCTTGCAAAGGCATCTTCTTTTCATGCTCCACTGGATAATAATTAATAGATTATACGTACTTATCCTCCCATTAATTTGAATGCATACATTTTTTAGTAAGAATGTATCCTGTACGAGAAAAATTAAGAACAGAGAAGGATATGGGATTTGACCAATCAAGCTCCTCGAAAATTTTAGCTTTAATTTGGACATAGTATTACAGCATTTAATACTAATAAACATCCACTGGATTAAGGCCGGAAAAAGTGCAGAGCTAATTCTTGGGGTTGGCGGGACGCGGCCGATTGATTAAATGGGGGAGGGAGGGTGTGGGGCCCGTCGATGGCCGTGCACAGGCTGGTATGATTGGACGTAGCAGCCGTTGCCACGTCGGACGTCAATTTAGGTAAGGATTGCCTACCCAATCATATCCCTCAACTAACGGAAATTTTCGTTAATTGACTAAATATCGTATCTTTCTTCGTCTAGTTGGCTTGATATATTAATATAATATAATTATTTAATAAAAAATTAATATATGTTAATTTATTTAATTATTAAAAAATAAAAAAATTAACTGATTTTTAAAAAATGTTAATGAGTGTAAAAAAAGGATAATTATTAGATAAAAAGAAAAATAAAAGCAAATATCAAGGTGAGAGAATTGGTTGATTTCACTTTCGCCCGTGGAAAAAGAGCAGACATAGGTCAATAAGTCTCAGAGTGTGAATAAAACCCATCTCACATTATCTGCGTGATTTGTTGACCCACAGTCCAGCTCAAGCTTTATTCTCCTCATCATCATTGGACTTTATCTCAAGGAAAAAAATGGTATATGGGAATTCTAAAATTATGTATTTTTATAATTTTAAATTTTAAAAATTTTAAAATAATTTTTTCTATATTAAAATTTTATTTTCGTGACTTATTTAACTATTTATTGTAATGGGCTATCTCAACCGCATATTTCTACTGTTTAAAAATTTAAAGACCTACAAAATAAAAAATAACCCTAAAAATAATTTTTAAATTTAGAAACAATCCTAAAAAAAGTATATTTTCCGTACTTTAACATGACACAGATGACAAATAGATAGAATTTGATTGATATTTTATGTCGAATTGGAAAGGAAGAACTGACCAAAAAAAATTTCATTATCAAGGATAAACATGAAAATATCCATCATAATATTTTTTTTTAAATAGTAATAACCCCTAGTTAGCATATAGCCATTAAAGATACCAATTTGTGATATAAAAAAAAGCTCCCATAAAATTCTCCACTCATCCCATCTTGTTATATATATATATATGGTATAAAATATCACAATCAATTTTACTTAAAATAGCCAATAAATCATAAATATGTCCTATTAAAAAAATCATATTGTCTCGACCCGTCATAATATTATTATTAAAAAGGGGAGTGATCCATAATTTTGATATTTTAATAATAAAATGTGCCACCACTTTATTATTCAAATGTTTAATTTTTTGAATTATTACTACCGTAATCGCTCTTCAAAATCAGACAGTGAATACAATAGTTACGTCAGTACCACACAGAGCCACTTAGTGAACTAACGGTTGGTTAAAATTTGTGACGAAGTGATTAAAATGATGATGATTTGAACGCTCTAAGAACCCAGGTGGAGATATATTTTATTAAGGGCTTAAAATGAAGGTAATTTAAATATTATAAAAAGACTGAAATGGTAATTTTCTACCGAAACTGAAAGGACTATTCGGCATTTTTTTGATTTCTTTTACTGTGCTTTTGCAATTTGTACATTTAATTAATTCGTGGATTTATGTCAGCTGCCGGTGCCAGTAGATAACGGCAAGGGAAAAGCGAGCGGCGCACGTGGGACAATAATTGCACGCCTACCAAAGTTAAATTAACAGGACAGTTTTTTTAACGGATCTTTTATTTTAATTTATATTTAATGGATAAATAATCTACATATCGTTAGTTAATGCCACGAATATCCTTATGTATGTATAAATTATAAAATCAAATTGTTAAATTTCAAAACCCTATAAAAATCTAAAAATAATTAGCGTCCTCTAAAAAAATCTAAAAAAGAAGCGTAAAAATCATTAAACTCTAAAATTTAAGATCCCTAAAAAAGTAAGAACAAATGGCAAAAACTCCAAAACACCTAATGGCTGGAACTTTTATTATTAAAATCCTATAATTATTTTCTATAATGAAATATAGAATTTTAGATTCCTTTTTTGGTATTGAAGAATTAAATGGATATCAATTATTTAAAATTATATCGTGTGTCAATTAGGTATTAAAAATTTTTGAAATAGTTCATTAAATAATATTANGTGTTTTAGCTTTTTTTTTAACTAATTCAGTATTTTTTTTATATAAATATACTGCTCAACATATACAAATTCAATATTAATTCTTTTTTCTGTTAAATGATATTTTGAATTTAGATATTATTATTAAAAAAGAAAATATATACATATATATAGAAACCCTTCTTTAAGATTGAATTAAAAATCCAAATTTAGAAACACTATATCAAATGGGGTGGTTTGTTTATTAGGTGAAAAAACACACAAGAAAAGAAAGTCAAGCCAAGCCCCAAACTGGAAAATTCGATGGAGCTCAAGACCAACCCAAAATTTTTAATTACGTTCAACAATTTATTTTATTAACTGTGGTTATATACTCAATAGTCACTTCTATAGTAGTCCCGCTAGCTAATCATAATCTCAATTTTCACATTGTTAGTTATGTAATTCGG
>CXYZ01008245.1:836474-889838 GCA_900006705.1 Sonneratia caseolaris
GGGGGGGTGTGGAAGGGGGGGTTGGTGTTATATTTACTATTGATTATTTCATTATTACTTGAATCAGGTCCCGCTTTCTTGGCTTATTATATATAGTAATTTTTAATTATATTTTTGTATTAAAGATCATGACCAGAAAAAACCACTTGAAAAATCAAATTTTCCTCAAATGCTCCTCTGCATGGTTTTTAGACACGACAAACCTTTATGTACCTTATCGACCCCATAATTGCAACCATTTGACATTATTTGTGTTATCAAAATGTTATTAAATATGTAAAATTCAGAAGACGATTAACCTCCGTCTAGAGAGTCATAGCTACAATGGAGGACAGAAAAGTTGTGGAAGAGAATAATAACTATGACCTAAAGTTGAATTATAAGGTAAAAAGATTATTTGATACAGTAATACTACTCTTAACAAATAAGATATTTATATATTTGATTCTCCCTTCATTATTTTTTTTCTTATTACTTTCTAAATTTATAAGTCTCATATGTAAATAAATAAATAAATGGTGATGAGTAACCGTGCTTGAAATGTGAAAAGTCGCAACTTGTGATAGCCACAGTTTTCTTAACATTGTTTCAAACCCCTCTTGAAGTTTGCCTAGCAACTAGAGCTAACAATTCGAGTCGGTATGGACTTTTTCAAGTTATGCTGGCATGACACGAATCTAGTATTGCCCGTGCCAACATGCATGAATTTTATAAATAATTCATTTTTTAAAATAAATTTAAATAATTTATGTTTTCAAATAATTTTTATCATATAATTGATCGATTAATCTAAAATTTATATTAATTTGAATAAAATAATTAAATAATTATTAAAATATAATTATATATAGTTAATAATTTTTTTAAATTTTTTTTCATAATTTTCTTTTTTATTATAAATTCATGCTTTCATGATGATAATGCACGATTTTTTTTTCTATGCTATGTCGGCATAGTCCAAAAATACTAGCTCATGATTGGTTTTTTCATATCGTACTTGTGTCATGCTATTTTTTGCCCGCTCTACTAGGAACCATGATCATCAGTACACCGGTGACACAGCTGAGGTAGGGCGAGACTCCCAGCTCTTTGGCAAATCGTAGAACACTATCAAAAAATTGATATTTTAAAACGAGGGGAGACTTTTCTTTTTGGCTTTACAAAAATTTTCCACTGGTAGGTAGTGAGCGTACGGCTCAAATGTAGAGCAACAACGGAGAACAAACTCTTTCCGATTTTTTACTTATATCACAAAAATTTGATTCATTATAGAGATAGAAGGATAAAGAGGTGTTGGAAAGAGTTTGAGTTGGAATTAGATAAAATTAAAAAAAAATTCAAATAAGTGAAGGATTTTGACGTAAAAATTCTTGAAAGTAAACAGGAAGGGCCTATCCTTAGGCTTGGCAAAAATAGGCTTAGCCNATTGTGAGAAAACTTAAAAATAAGTTAATTATATAAAAATAACTATATTTAAATTTTATTTCAATATTTTCTTAAAACTAACATAAAAATTGAATTAATCTATCTATCATAACTTAAAATTGGATTCTAACCCTAGAATTTATTTAAATATATACTTTAAAACTATAATTTTGCTTTATTGGGTTGTGCCAAGTAGCTAGAAGCATAAATTAGTCGTGGTAAGTCGTGATTTTCAAGTTTGTCCAAATTGTTAAGTTTTCTATTAGACCTATCAAAAACCAGTATGACCTAAGCATGGCATGAAACAACGGTGTCTAGACTATGGTTTTCAAGCCATTAGAAATATTGGGTCGTGCCGGCATAGGCTAAAAAAAATTGTATTGACTTAAAAGTATAAAAAAATATTTACAAAAAAAAATTATGAGACAAATTTTTAAATAATTAATTATATTTTAATAGTTATTTTTCACATTAATACAATATTTTAAATTAATCAATCAATTATATTATATAGAATTTTATTTTAAAATATTAAAATATTAAAAATTATTTTTATTTGATTAGGATAGACTTAGGTTGCTCGAAATACGAAATATTGCTGGAATTTTTGGAGCTGACTAGATGGCATGAGCCGTTAGCACACCTAAAATCATCCGCCTAACCCAAATTGACAGGCCTATATGTTATTCCATATAAGGAGATTTGGTTAACAAGTATTCGTGGATCTAAACTTTTATTTTTGTGATGTGATATTGATACATTGCGAATGAAATTGATGTGTTGGGTATGAAAATGATATATTAGGTCAATGTTAAAATTGATTGAAAGACAATGAAATTAATGTAGGGCATGGCTATTTATTGGCCCAGGAATCAAATTGATGTGCCTACTTATTTGGTAAATCATTATTACAGTCGCATCAAATTAATATTTACTCAATAAAAGGAATGTAGTCACATCAGTTTTGTTTTTTTCCCCCATAATATTCGACCTTTTCATTGAATCCAAGACATATTTTCCAAGACATATCAAACAAATTAAAATATAGCAAATATTTTCTAAGACATATCTAACAAATTAAAATAGAGCAAATATTTTCTAAAGAGGCCTAGTAGAGAGAATTTGGATAATGCCGCTTAACGAGGACCATCACACTTCTTGGTATTGTCCTGTCACGTCAAATTGATGTTCACTAGGACCGCAGTAATATGCCGAATGGGAAAAATACACAATTGTAATTTACGGTCTTCGTGCTTCCGCTCCCAAAAACCGCCACCTGTCACTGTCCTTTTCCACCGTACTTGTCCCTTCCTCATCCCATTCCTATGACCTTTTTCAACCCCGAACCCCATATTCTGCAGTTGCTGTACCCTTTCCCTTCTTATTCGTTTCTATCTCCTGAAGCCATCTTCTATCGAAGAAGTCAGGCCCTCCTGCCAAACCCGATCCTCCATCAAGGGAAACGAAAGGGAGCCTTTACAGCAGAGCTTCTCCGTTTGGTTAACTCTACAGCCATGACGTCCCCAAAGAAACACCCTTCAGACACTGCGGCGGCTATCCTCGTACAGCCCTCCTCGCCTCGCTATCCTGTTGGCACCCTGACAGCCGGAGCCCAGCGCAAGATCGGCATAGCTGTCGATCTCAGTGATGAGAGCGCCTACGCCGTCCGCTGGGCAGTCCAGAACTACCTCAGGTACAGACATCTTCTCCGGGGGAAATTTTTTAAGTGTTTCTTTCTTTTTTATTCGGGCAGCTAACATATGATCTAAGCATTATAATGCTTACCGATTTCGTATTGTTAGTTTATTTCAGTGTCTGGCCATCTATTGTGGCGGTTGGCTGCCTAAAGCTTTTATTTTTTGGTGGCTGGTGATATTCTTCAAAGGTCCTTCGGTTTGTTTTTGTCAATGCCCAGCTGCCATGTTTGATATGACAATAGTAGTGATTGGGTAGTTCGAGCATCTATCATCTGCGATATGCGTAACTTATGGAGGATAACACTCTTGGGCCGTAAGGCAGAACTTCTGAATCGATTAAGCATCATATATGTCCGTATTACTATTAGACTAGACAAGTTCAAATGAATGTGAGTTACTTGCTACTCGACTTCTGCCACAAACGATGCAAAAGATGCTGAAAATATTACATTTCCTTGCCCTTATAAGGATGGATTTCGGTATAGGTTGGTGCTCTGGAATGATGGGAGTTCCAAACAAAATTTTTGTGATTGATACTTTCGCAGATTTGGTGACGCACTCCCTAGGAAACATTTTGCTGAGACTCTTATTCTCCCCTATGATGAGAAAAGTTACTGATTAATTTATATGTTTCCTCTCCACAATTTCCTAAGGTCTGGAGATGCTGTGATCCTCCTCCATGTGAGGCCGACAAGCATCCTCTATGGGGCTGACTGGGGTGCAATGGACCTCACTGTGAAAGATGATGACGAGGTATCCCAGCAGAGGCTTGAGGATGACTTTGATGCCTTAACCTCTACTAAGGCCAATGACCTTGCCCAGCCGCTTGTAGAGGCCAACATTCCATTCAAGATCCATATCGTCAAGGACCATGACATGAAGGAGCGGCTTTGCCTTGAGGTAGAGAGGCTTGGTCTTGGTGCTGTTATAATGGGGAGCCGTGGATTTGGTGCCTCGAGGAAGAGTGCTAAGGGCAGGCTTGGTAGTGTGAGCGATTACTGTGTCCATCATTGTGTCTGCCCTGTGATTGTTATCAGATACCCTCATGAGAAAGATGGAGGGGACAACTTAGGTGCATGCCCTGTAGTTCACGAGGATGAGCAGGAATATCATGATGTGGCTGACAAGCAGACAGGTTAGATATGTTTTATTTTGCAGTTTGTTCGGCAGGTTCTCTTTTAATTTTGTAAATACAATATGTGACTTTGATGTGATTTCTGTCAGTATTGCACAAGTGTGGATGATTTCTAGCATGTTTGGTATTGGCTTAGGAAACAAATAGCTTAAGGCTCTGTTTGTTTGGCAGAAGTGATTTTCCCAGGAAAAGCCGATTAGAGGGAAAATGAAGAATTCTGGGAAAATACTTTATTTTGGGTGTTTGGTGGAACTCTTTTAAATCATATTTACTCATTTGGGTAAAACCTGGGGAAACGAACTCCCTACAATGCCAGCTGTTATCATCCTTGGCTATGGCTGCAACTGAGAAAGGAGAAGACCCTTGCCAAACAAAATCGGATAGATTGTCGCCAGATACTGCTAGATATACCTCTGTATCACCTCATCATCTCTACAATTGCAGTCGAGTATATTTTCTTCACTAAAAAGGATGAAAGTGAAATCTGATATTCACCTTTGTTGTCCGTCTGTCTTTGATAGAGATCTGATCACATTGAAAAGAGAGCCCTGACGTAGTGATTAGCCTGGCTGCATTGAAAGAGATATTTCCCCCACTTTTGAAAGGCTGAGGTAGTGAGGAAGAATGTGTGTATGAGAGAGAGGGGTAAGACGTTGCTGTGTATGAGGATCTTGTGAAAGAGGAGGAGTAGGTGCTAATTTTGAGAATTGAATTCCAAAACCATTTTTGTGGGGTTGTCATTTTCCTTCATTTGGCCTTTGATATACATACTGACTGAAACCAATTTCCTCTTGACAGCAGCACTTTGAACCAACGAACAGAACTATGGAGATTATTTTCCTGCAAAATATTTTCAATGAAACAAAATGGAAACATGACATTTTCTCTTTGAAGTCATTGTTTTTGAATTATTGCCTAGAAAGCTCAATCCAAGTTATGCTATGTAACATTGTTAAATTTGGGAGTCAAAGCAGAATTAATTTCCAGCAGACTATTGTCACTTATGAAAAGTTCAGAGTGAATGATGTGTGATCGCTCCAGAAAGTGATTTTAATTTGATGCATGATGATTCCGTTTACAAATGTTCACTATCCTGCATACTAAAATGTAGAATTAGTTCCTAAATGATCCCCTGGTTGTGTTTCCTTTTGAGGATATAATTGTGTTTGCTGCTGTTTCTTTGAAAACTTATTAATAGCATAGATAAAGTTGGTACTTGTGCAATTTCTTTCTCCGTTTTTATGATCAAGTTGGATTCTTGTCCCCATAAGATTTAAAGGCCACATTATGAAGTAATATCATATGATAAAACAAGAACAGTGATAATTTCATGATGATTAATGTTCAGGTCGGTTTACACTTGCCTAAAAGACACAAAATGATTCATTTTTGTGATAACCATGTCTTGCACTTGACACTGGTAATGATTAGCACTAATAGGTTTAAGTCTGTCAATGCTTTGTTTTTACTAGAGCGGGGGAAAGCTAGGATGGAAATAAGCACTGTTATTCATGTATTTCTCCTTTTAATATATAAACTGCTGAAATTGCTTCGTGTCAAAAAGCCATAAAAGGAATGGAAGGCAACAGATAAAAATTCACAATGTTTTACAGAGTTTTTTATAAAATCATCCAAATGAGTGCTCTTATTCAGTGCCTTCTTGAACGCAAAATAGATCTGTCATCTATCTGTGTCATCTTAATAAATTGTTGCGCTCACTTTGGATATTTGTGGTATCATTTTGTAGTTTCAGATTTTAGTTTTGTAAAGTTAATTTCATAACTTGAGTTATCACAGGAACTATTATAACAAGATGCGTCAAGTTAATTAAGACTTTGACTTAGCTAATATTAAAGCTGAATTAGACTCTTTCTGATTTTCATTTTCCCCATTATCCTTTACATGTAAGATGGTTAGGAAGTATGTGTGAAAATGTCAGTTCTGATTTGTACTTGTTTAGTCAGATTGGATGTGTATGCTTTCTTCCATGGAGTTGATTAGATAATAACTTGGCTATGACGGTCTTGCATTTTTGTTTTTCTAAATAGAATAGGAAATTGGGGTAGTTTTATTGCATAAATATTTCTTTGGGCACAGTTGTGCTTTTCTCTGGATAAGAGACCAGCATGTATAGCTTGCATTTGAAGCTGATCATTCTTTGTTATCTTTGAGTAACTTGCTTCTCTGATGTATGAGATGTGCTTCAGCATGAGTGAAGCTTAATCAGAATCTACATGAAAATAAGCTGCAGTTCTTTTAACTGCATCTTCTTTTTGAGAGTCGGCTGATTCCCTACATTCTTTCTTTCCATTGACATATATAGTATGTTTCACAATGGATCAGACAGATAGCAATTTTATGGATTTATTAGAAAAGCTGGCTGGTTCAAAACCATCATAAACTGGTATTTTCAAGCACTGATCTAGCTAGCCATAAAAAAAACACACACACACTGATCTACCCTATTCAATTGGTTCACTTGTATATCCTGTTTTTACGATAGTGGACTTGCCGGTGTATCACTTCTCGTTGTGCTGAGTTCTGGACTGCTTCTGATTAGTCTGGGAAGAAGTACATTTTTTTTATATATTGCTGCAAGTTTTGTATATTGGATCATGGACATATTCCGACTGTGCATCAGTATTTCATCATCTGAGCTACTTTCACCGAGCAAACTGCTGTTTCTTCATTGGCTTTTACAGGAACAGAACGAGCTGCTTGACCAGAATAAGGGATACAGCAAAGAGTGTAAGATCTGGGGTTCATGTTTTGTGTTTTGTGTTTTTTTTTTTTTGTAAATGCTGTACTGGAAACTACCTTATGTATCCTGTCTTGACAGTAAACCAAGCGTGAAGAATCCTGTCTCTCTTTGGATCAAGTTCTGGTTCCCTTTGCAACTGTGTCTTAGGTTTACTGATTGCCCTCAACGTATCTAATCCATGAATATTTCCTTCTTTTTTTATTGCATTTTCCCAGCCAGTTACTGGCTTCTGATGCTTAAATGAACGAATTTTCCATCCAACTGTGGACCTCAAATGTGGAAAAGATTTTAGAAAGTCCTAAATAAGAAAATATTAATAAAATTGTTCTAATTAGCACTAATTAATATAACAACTGATTGAGTGATCAATATTGATTTACTCAATTGTTTTAATTTGACGGGTGTTTCTTTATTTCATGTCATGACCCAAGATCATCGAACAATTTCCCCAAAAAATATATGATTCAGAGCCCTATGTCGGTTGAGCAGACTTAAAAAAAAAAAGAAGGAGAAATTTGACTATACGGTGTAATGTTTACCGTTCAATTTCTTTAATCAGGATTAGGTCAGGAGATGTGATATTAAAAGACAGGGGCTCTAAATGAGCTTGTATTCAGCAAATTTTACAACCCTATTTAATCTATTTATTATAATAAAGCATTGCCTAGAAAATTATACTGTTTTTGAAATTCTTTTAAGTATTTGTACAAGTAAATGTATTGGTATTTTCATTGAGGATTATGGGCCCCAAGGTAGCCCACAATTTTGTTGACAACTCACGAGTTGTACTTATGCTATGATCATTTAATCTAACACTCGGAGTTTATACTTGTCTTTACATTTAATATAGTCTTGTTCACAAAATAGTACATACAATTAACGACCGTTGAAAACTCTATCTACTGCTAATACAATAATAATGATTTAGCACACATTTTATGTGGCACTCTTGTAAGTTGCCACGTGTTAAAAGTGTGCATCATTCAAATATTTCACAACAGTTGACAGGAAAACTTAATGTTGTCAGCATAGGTTTTACCAGAAACTAGTCAAGGCATGAGTTTAATGGTTCATTAGTCAGACTAGGGATTCAAAATCAAATTATATATTTAATAAATAATATTACTGATATGATATTACTAATAAATGAATATAATATTATAACTTGATACACATTTATAGCAAAAAAATTATTAATATAGTCATGATATTAACTTTACCATAAAATATAAATATAATATAATAAAATAAGTATATTATAATTAATTTTTTTAAAATTTTAAATCAATTAATTTTTCTACTGATTTAATTGATTTTACCGGTTCAATCGAGATCGATTGGTTCAATTAGAGCTAACTACATTTACAATATAATTGAGTTAATTATAAAAATTAAATCGGATGAATTACTGGTTCTTAGTCAAACTAATTGGCCTAATTAAGTTTTAAAAACTGCAATTATTAGTGCTTGTGGTATTTTAAAAAAATAAATGTAATATCTATTTGGATTAATATTAAAAATTTACACATATTATAGGGAAAACGGAAAAACTATTTTTCCAACAATTTCCCAAAACTCCAAAAAAAAGAGAGGCAATGGGGTTGGTATCGACGGGGCATATCCAATCCGTACAATTAACTGTATTTAAATGTAGAAATATGTGCGTACAGTTGATTGACAAAATGGAAGGTTAAAATAATCCAAATACTTAAAATTTTTACATGAAATTTACATCCTATCAGCCTACTTCAATTTTGTATAAAATGAGGACAAATTTCTATGATAATTTTAGTCTTCCGCCGTCGACCCTTTCCTCCACGGCCGTCCATTTTTCCGTTCGAAATTAAGTGAATGCCCTGTGCCATCCTCTGCACTCTGAACTCCTCTCACCGACATCCAAATTATTGCGATGCAATCACATCGCTCTCCTGTGTCTACAAGAATTTGCTGCGGACATGATCGAAGCCACTAAGGATCCCTAACCCGACTTACTACTACTGTCAGCCGATAGGGCGGGGCCGATGTTGGTCATTGGACCGACTGTCACAGAGATCCTTTCACCCACTCTTCCAGTCAGCCCTTAACCGATCACTCGAGACGGATGCCGTCATCCTCAGTGTCTTAGAGAGCCAACCACTCACATGCACTCCGTACGCTTTGTTACAAAGATTAGGATAACTAAACCATAATATGAATAAGGATTTAAGTAGTGGAGGTTCAATATTAGGAGTGTGCACATATTACACTATAAGGATGCAAATGTAACAAAACAAAAGAATGAGGGATCCGCTAGGGAATAATGGGGAGTGAGACGGTTGGGATTGTTGGGCGTAACAGAATAGCAACTGAGTACAGTTGGGACTAATAGAAGAGCAACTGAGTTCTAGTATAAATCACCCTGTAACATAACAATATAAACGGTCAGAAAAAGAATAAGAAATAATGGCGGCTAATGGAGGCCAGTTAACTTGTAACTTCATCTACCGAAATTTTAAATGGCACATGCAGGGCAGGTCTTACACGTCGGATGTCCTGCTGGTTCAACTTGGGAGCTACGACATGATTCTTGGCGTACAGTGGCTCACGACTTTGGGGGACATCACTTGGAACTTTGGTAAGCTCCTAATGCAATTCTGGAGCCAAGGCATTGAGCATACTATCTTGGGTCATTTCAGGCAGAAGTTGAGATTAATGGGGCAAAAAGGGATAGTCTAGTTGCTCGGAAAATCTAAGCAACTCGCTGTCCTACACCTATATCTCTTAGAAGGTGCAACAAAACTACAGGGCACCATCGGTAGCCGAGACCAGGAGGAGGTAGCAACGGCAGTCGCCCCCATTCTCACACAATTTGAGGACATCTTTAGGGAGGCTCAGCAGCTGCCCCCTCGGAGGAGCCACGATCATAGGATTCCCCTTAAAGCTGGGGCCTCTCCGGTCAACATGCAACCCTATTGGTACCTGTCAGCCCAGAAGGATGTCATTGAACAGATGGTCCAGGAAATGCGGCTCACAAGGATCATACGCCATAGCAGCAGCCCGTATGCTTCACCAATAATCTTGGTAAAGAAAAAAGACGGATCATGGTGGCTATGCATCGACTACCGTTGTCTGAATGACCGAACTATTAAGGATAAATTCCCCATCCCCATCATTGAAGACCTCCTAGACGAGTTGCATGGCTCCACGGTCTATTCAAAACTTGACTTACGGGTAGGATACCACCAGATTAGAATGTAGGAGGAGGATGTGCACAAAACAGCATTCTGAACCCATGAAGGCCATTATGAGTTCTTGGTGATGCCATTTGGACTCACAAATGCCTTGGCCACCTTCCAAAGTTTAATGAACTCCATCTTCCGGCCCTTCCTTCGTAAGTTCATTCTTGTATTTTTTGATGACATTTTGATTTACAGTCGGAATATTGTACAGCATAGGGCACATCTCCGAACAACATTTGAGTTGTTAAGAAAGCATCAGTTCTTTGCCAAGCGATCCAAGTGCACATTCGGGGTCAGCCAAGTCAAGTACCTGGGGCATTTTGTGTCTGCATAGGGAGTAACCACTGATCCGAGGAAAGTACAAGTCGAGCAAGACTAGCCCGTCCCACGGACGGTCGAGCAGCTTAGGGGATTCCTTGGCCTAATCAGATATTATTGGCATTTCGTCCGAAACTATGGTTCCGTCAGTAGACCCCTGACAGAACTCTTAAGGAAAGACTTCTTCGAATGGTCTCTGGCAGCTACAAAAGCCTTTGAAAGGCTCAAGGATGCCCTAGTCTCAGCTCCAGTATTAGCTCTACCAGATTTCTCACAACCCTTTGAGGTCGAAACAAATGCCTCGGGGCAATGCATGGGAACTGTTCTGTCACAAGAAGGCCACCCCATCGCATACATCAGTAAGCCTTTTGCTAATTCACATAAGCACTTGTCGGCTTACGAAAACGAGCTCTTGGCAGTACTCTTGGCGATAAAGAAATGGGGGCATTATTTGAAGGCCCGACCTTTTGTCATTCGCATAGACCATCAAAGCCTTAAGCATTTGCTGGAACAAAGGCTTAGCACTCTCTGCGACATGCCTAGCTGACCAAATTGCTAGGTTATGACTACGTGATCCAGTACAGGAAGGGCAAAGATAATGTTGTAGCATATTCTCTGTCAAGAGTGACAGATAGCAACCTACATCTACTAGCCATCTCTACTGTTCAAACTAATCTCTATAATAAGATTAGGGACAGTTGGACTACGGACCCATTGCTGCAGCGCCTTATCCAATAGCTCGAGCAAGGAGCTGAGCGCTCCTACCAATTTACTTGGCAAGATGGACAACTGCGCAAACAAGGCCGGCTGGTTGTAGGGGCGGACCCAGAGTTACAAAAACTTATCATTCAACTTTACCATGACACCCCAACTGGGGGGCACTTCGGTGTGCATGCCACCCTACAACGAATTCGATCCAACTTCTACTGGAAGGGGTTGCAAAGCAAGTTCGGACGCACGTTCGCAAGTGTGATGTATGCCTCTATCATAAAACGGAAACAACATCCCCAACTAGCCTTCCACAGCCATTACCTATACCAAGCCACGTTTTTTTGCAAGATCAGCATGGATTTTATCAATAGCCTACCTAAGTCATAAGGTAAGGACTCCATTTTGGTGGTGGTCGACCGCCTAACCAAATACAGCCACTTCATGGGACTATGCCATCCATACTCTGCTGCACAGGTGGCAAGGGTCTTCATGGACAACGTCTACAAACTTCATGGCAGTCCCCGTAGCATTCTTAGCAACCGCGACCCCCTATTCCTTAGCTCCTTCTGGCAGGAGCTCTTTTGCCTCCAAGGGACTTCTCTGAAGATATCCTCTGCCTATCATCCTCAGACAGATGGACAAACAGAAGTCGTTAATCGTTGTTTGGAATGCTACCTACGATGTACCACTAGCCAATATCCAACGCGCTAGCACAGCTGGTTGTCAACAGCAGAGTGGTGGTACAACACATCGTATCACACATCCATACAATTCACTCCCTTTGAAGCCCTCTACGGGGAGTGCTCCCCCCCCCCCCCCCCCCCCCCCCGATTACATGTCCCTAATGTCCCCAAGGACTCCTCCATTGACGTTGTTGACAGATGGCTCTCAGAATGGGAAGCTTTTTATCACTAACTTGCAGCATCAGCTGCAACGTGCCCAAAACTGGATGAAAACTGAAGCTGACAAGTGACGGACAGATAGAACCTTCACTGAGGGCAATTGGGTGTACCTCAAATTACAAAACTACCGCCATCACTCTGTCAATGCCCGGCGGTACCCCAAGTTGGTAGCTAGATACTACGGACTATTCCTTATCATTGAACGGGTTGGGCCAGTTGCCTACAAACTTGCCTTGCCAGCTACCACAAAGATCCACCCCGTCTTCCGCGTTTCACTATTAAAAGGAGCCCCGAAGCCCCCTCAGCAGGTTACACCCATTCTAGTACACCTCACCACGGAGGAGTGCCCGGTTCCACTAGCCATTCTCGACAGAAGGCTCGTAAAATGTGGCAAGGTGGCTGCAACCCAAGTCCTTACCCACTGGTCGAACTCCTCACCAGAAGATGCCTCCTGGGAGTATCTCCACGATCTACAACTTCACTTCCCTGACATGAACCTTAGGGACAAGTTTCCTTGAGTAGGAGGGTAGTGTTACGTTGTAAGGATGCAAATGTAACAAAACAAAAGATTGAGGGATCCACTAGGGAATAATGGGGAGTGAGATAGTTGGGATTGTTGGGCGTAATAGAACAGCAACTGAGTACAGTCGGGACTAACAGAAGAGCAACTGAATTCTAGTATAAATCACCCTGTAACACAACAATACAAACGGTCAAAAAAAGAATAAGAAATAAGAACAGTTCAATTTCCCCTCAACTCTTTGTGTCCTTGATTTCCAGCCCCAATTCGGTAGCCAATAGCCTAACAGATACCATTGAACTCAGAATGAGTAGAAACCCATTAAATTGGATAGACTTTGATAGATTTTGTGTAAGAAGATTAAGAATCAGTCGGTTCTAACTTCACTTCCATTCAAGCTCATAGGGTAACCTGAACTTGAACCAAATACTAGATTCTAAAATTATTTCATGCAATTAATTTCAATCGTTAATAACTTGTTCATTCGAATTCTAATTCTTATGCCATCTTATGTAGTTAGATTCCTAAATGGATAAACTTTCATTTGATACATATTTATCAATTTTATCATATCCAAAAACATTTAATAATTTAGATGAATCCAATAAAAATACCATATATATCAGACATTTTCTTAAAATTAACTTGAAATAGATCAAATTTTGTTATAATAATTACACTAAATTAGCAAAAATTATCAAAATTTACATTACATTTATTTATTTTCATTAATCAAATATAAAACAAAACTTATCAGTTCCGAAAAGATACCCGAAATATGTGGTGTAATATAGGTTCTAGGTAGGCCTTGTTCATACACTCAACAAGGTAGGGTTTCAGTATGAAAGTTTGGAACTGATCTTCTATAAGGTAGAGTTTGGGTATCATAAATATATAAATATAAATATATATGTGGTTCTCGGATGCGATTAACCCCAGTCAATACGGGCCACTACACTCTAATTCGTCGTTCATGCAGGCCCGTCAAGACTCAGACACCCCTATGCTATCTTGGCATGGCCTAGACGAACACTTGGACACCAGAAGATACAGAAACAGGATCCTCGTGAATTAATCTCATTACATTCACATGCCCTTAACTGATTCGTGTATAGATGCTTTACATACATAGATGAACGATGGATCTTTCTATAACCAACGAACAACTGTGCCACCGTGTCCTTGCACCATACCTTATCTATCCAAAGAAGAGGGTCAATGGCACCTTTTGAGACGTGTTCACCCGAAGTTCGTGCAGAAGATGCATAGTGCAGAGGATGGAGGTGTTTTCGGCCATTTGACTTATGGACAACCGTCATAGGAAAGTGCCGATGGTGATAGATGGTAAATGATTAAGTTTGTGTCCATTTTAGGTAAAATTAAAGCACATGATTGAATGGAAAAATCCAAGGAATTCCTTTTTTTTTTCCTTCAAGAAGTCAAAAAAGTAATTAAATATGATACCATTTTCGACCTACCAACTAAGAAATTGTACGTTTAATTTTTATTATGAAATTTTTATATCATTTTATTCTCTCTTAATTTCTATTATCTTACTATAAGCTTATGAGTATTCTATGTAATTTAAAAAAAAACTTCAATTTAATAATCCATGCTCATTCACAAAAGAAATACATAGTTTTGGTGGTGTACAAAAGAAATATATAGTTGAATACATAATTCCAAGCTCTTTAATAAATTTACAGCCATGTGTTACCGGGGACAGATTTAAAAAATCTTTCTCGGAGAAGTAAAATTCAAGAAGAGTAAAATTAAGTGTAAATTTATAAATCTGTCCACCATATTTGATTTCAGTCAACCTCAGGTCTCTGTCATTTTTCTGCTATAAAAAATACTTAAATATTTAATCGTTTACCATCATTTTGGTAATGGGTGAAATATCGTTAAATTTTCATAAGTGACATCTGATGTATCTTATGATATGTCGACAGTTACGTAAGATTTTTTAACAGAAAAACTACTGTGATGGTGAAATAATGGATACTTAGATCTAATTTGTGGCAAAAAAAAAGGAACTAAACAATTTTTTTTCTCAAATGATAAAATTCCGTCCAGTCTGAAATAGTTTTGCATACAAAAGTGCGACAAGGTCTATTCCATCTCCTCATATCTCATCAGGATCGAGGGAGGGAGTAGGGGGATAGGGATAGACCCTTCAAAATGAGATAGGGATGCCCATTTAGCTACATTGTGGGTAAGAAAATTCTTAGTACGTGGAATAAAAACAACATTCCAAAAAGTAATGTCAGATGGCAATTCTTGATCTCCTCATCTCTCATTGAGTAGATGTTCGGCATTTATGGTATGTGTGCATTTGATGGCAGTCAAGGTAGCACAAAGTTCTTCAGCAAGTGATGTCGCTGCTGCTTTAAAGAACTATGCCTTGACTAGCGATTCCTTGCTATTGACGCACACAATGCAGAGCCAGGAATCCCGAGGTGTGACTGAAGCATCAAAATGGAACTGTAATTCCGGTGAGCTCAGACTACTATTACTGGAAGTTTCTTCTAAGTGATTGCCGCTGACAACTGCTGAAACCGGTTTGCACAGATCTTGGACTTGCAGCAGGTAGCTTGGTGGTTCTCTGTTCTGTCGAGCTTGGACCTGCTTTAGATGATTGAGAGTGTGATTCCTTGCTTGTTTGTCCAGCATCATATGCATATCTCCAAGCTGTCAGGTGTGCAGCCACCCTTTGGTAGATGGTCTGTGCTTCCCTGTATAGGATCCAGCTCCAGCAGCACTTGTTTGTTTTTGTTCCTGAGATTCCAGACATAGTCAATGAATATAGTTGCTTGTAAGAGAAATCCATGTCAAATATCAGCTGGAATGCATAAAGAATTATCCATCCCAACACAATTTCAACCCATTTTATAGCATTAATATTTGCAAACGTTTCTAGCTGAAGTTGCCCATGTGAATAAGACCAAATTATCTTGGAGTACGGGCAATGTAAGAATATATGCTCTATGGGCTCATTCCCTCTATGGCAGACGAAACAATAGGAAAATTCGATTTTAAATCGTTGCCCCAAGATCTCATTCGTGGGCATGGCATTCCATGCTACTTTCCATAAGAGTAGCTTAAGTCTTTCATGAATTTTGGATCGCCAGAGGACTCTCCAATGCTGTGAAGATAGCTGAGTGTTGATTGGAGTTTGATGCCTCTGATCCAATAGATAGGCATCCTTTGAAGAGAATTGCCATTTGCTTTGTCTATCCATTGCAATGCATCCTCCGTTGGGCTGTTTGGAAACTTGATTCTCAAGACACACTCAACTGTGGTATCATCAAAGACCTGAGATTTGACATGGAGTTAGCATTTTCAGACCTCGAACCCTTGGCGATGCGGATGCATTAGCTAGGTAGTCGGAATCTATGCATTCAGCTCCTAAAACCTCTTCTTCTCACAAAATTTTATCACAATCCTCACTTGAGATGCCTGGAGAGCATCAACGAGAACCTGTTCTGATTAGTTGTTTTGATAAGGAAAATGGCGAAGATGATAGTAATGTTTCAGATGTTGCTGGTCAGAAGGAGATGCAGATGAAGAGCTCCAGTGAAGAAGGTGGAGTAGAAGTGAGTTTGATTGATGTTTTAGAGTCTTTGGCAGCGGAAGCAAATCTTAAATCTGCTCCTCTTGGGGCACACGTCAGGGGGCGTATCATCTATGGGGTTCAAGGAACTGAAGGTCAGATCTTTTTTGAGTCGGGATGATCTGAAACTTCTTACTGCCGAAGATCAACAGCCTAATGCTGAAGAACAACAGCTTACTGCTTAAGAGATCGTGGTCTTTATGAAGATGCAGCATGATTTCTGAAGACAGGGAACCGAGGACACTTGGGTTAGTGCTAATCGGGATGCTATATATGAGCATGCTGTTGTAAGCATTTCTTATGCTCTTGATAAGAAGGCCATGGATGGCGATACTTACACGAGAGGGAAGGATTTTAACACTGGTAAGGGAGCAGACTTAATGAGAACTCGGAGTCTGCAGATTCCTATTCATATATGTCTATTTTGGATCAATGGAAGGTTAAAAAAGGAAGATATACAGTCTGGTGTTGCTCCTTGCTTTGTTGAGTCTCTCGTCCCGTGGCATTGGGAAATATTGTTGGTGACTCATCCGGTTGCCATGATCTAGCCATCGATTATGGGACCTTGGTTCTTTTGCTTGCTCGGTTGTATGAGCATGCAAAGCTCCCAATATTGAGTAATGCGATATGGACAATCCCAAATTTTTGCGGAAGAGAACTGCAGCCTCCATTTGAGCAAGCTGGTGATTCCTTGAAATCTCTTGCAAAAGGTTCACTGCAACTTAATCAAAGATACAAACTCCAGGACCTTCAGCAATGGTGATACTCATTCCTCTATGACCTTGTTGTTTTAGCTGAAGTTTTAGAGCATTTGAATGAATTTGAACAATCTGCTCCAATGTTGCCATCAAAGTTGAATAAGTACACGACTTTGAAGGAGCTGCCTCGTATTTAAGGGCTTGAAAAAGAGTTTGCGTCTTTGTTAAATGAAGGGTGGGTGCTGATTCCTCGATTGTAGCAAGAGTTATTGGAAGCTGTGGTTGACAAGGTAGACATGTACTATGAACTTCCATTTTTATGTGGTCAGCTTGTTGTAGGCACACCACTTGATTTCAGGTTTGGTCCATGCAAAGATGAAGAACATGACAAGGGTGAAAAGATTTGGGTGAGAGCAGAAGCTGCAGTAGCTCATCTATGGTTTGATTTTGGCCACATTTGGAAGACAGGTGTCCTCAAACTTTGGCTTTGCCTCGAACGAAATTGGGAATTCCAATTTAAAAAATGACCACATTTGGGTGAAGGAATTTGTTGTTCTGGTTCTATCCATGGCAAAGAGGTCCAATAGCAATTGCTTCACAAAGCAGAAAGTGATGAAATTTATGTTGCCTCAACCTACGGATTTCAATTGGGTTTGCTTCACTTAAGTAAAGAAAAAGAGAAATCTCGAGCCATCTTTAGCCATCTCAGGCTCTTGAAGGCCTGATCTTGGCAGTTATCAGCCTTTTTGATTTCTTAATCTTGAAGCCTGCCGTGCAGGGAGCATACATCACCAGGAAGGAGTTTGAAGAGTTGAAGGCAAAGAGTCCTAGCTGTGCTTACACTCGTCTTCATGCTGATTATGCTCGATGTGCAAGTTCAATGGCCTATGGTGAATGTCCTTACCGTGGCAGAACCAATCTGGGAATCCTTATGATTAAAGAGGCACAGATGTGGTTGAATGTCCCTTGATTCAATCAACATGCGGAAGAGTAGGACTTACGGTGGTTTTGAGCTAGTTCTCCTTGACTTCAATTGTGGTATTATGCAAGTATTGGGAGACCATGACGATTGTCGTGAAGTTCCGATTCAACCTACAGCTTGTCTTCCTCAATTAAACCTGGAGGACAAGGTTTCCCAAAGGTGGGGAGTATTGTTACGAACCAAGGACTAGTTTGCATAAGAGAGGAAGTGATGAGGGGCTTCTTTACAACATAGAAACATATGAGGGAAGAATGTAAAGAAAGAAAAGAAAAGGTGTAATTGTTAGAATTTGTTGGTAGGCTTCAGCGATGAAAGGCTGTCTGTAAAGCGTGTGAGGATTAAGCAGAATGCATGAATGGAAATCCTCCCCCTCTGTATCTACTTATTCTTCTCTTTCAATCTTCTACTTCTTCTTCCTCCAGTCTTCTGAATCAGCCTTGATCCCCTCTGCGGCTAAGTTTCTAATTTGGTCCATAACATTATCTCACCAAAAAAGAATGGGATTGATTGAGAAGGGGAGTGCACATTTCTACACTTTCGCAGCAAGACCGACGCAAGCAAGGATTTTTAGATGGCAAAGGAGGTTTAGTGATGTCAAATTTTATTTTCAAAAATAATTTCGAGTTAAAAAAAAACACCCTCCAAACCGGCCAATTCTTTTGGGTTTCGGGGGTTTTTTTTCAAAACCGGTTGGTTCTTACTGATCTGAACCGGGTTCTTTACGCAAAGGAGATCAAATGCAAAGCCTGATCGGCTAAGTATCCGGTCCTGGCGAACCAGCTAGACCGGCCGGTGTGGTCTGATTTTTAAAACAACGGGTGAGATAGCTGAGGACAAATGGTTACTGTGAGGAGATGAGTGGTGCATAAAAGATCCTAACAATCCGTGACTAGGGCAGCGTGGGGAGACAGCCTGAGACTGCCGCTCAGGGGGGAGAAGGACCCACTTACCAATTATCACTTATCAGGAACTAAACAGTTGGTTAAATAAAGCGTTAATAAAGAAATTGTAGGTTTACTCTAAAATTAAACAGTAAGTGGATGGCTTTTACGGAACAAGAAGTAAGATAATTTGATAAAAATATGAATAAAGATGAATAAAATTCATGTAAGCTTGCCGTTCCCTTAAAATTTGTCTACCACCAGTATTAGCATGTAGTCTATCTGTGTGAAATCAGCGGATTGACTTCGTTTGATCTCTGAGGTGACAGAACGTAAAGAGACTTCCTTCGTGATGGATGCCGATGAAATTGTCAGTTCCGATTCATTTGTCTGCCAGGAAGGTAAACGCAACCGATTCCACTAACGAAAAAATGAATTTATAGGCATCGGCCAAAGAAACTCCCTTTCTTTCCATCCACAGCAAGGAATTTATTTAGGATATTCAATTAGACTCAATGTGTAGGGATGGCCACATTATGCCCCACCCCACAAGACTCGACCTGGCCCGACCTGCTCTGGGGTAGGTCAGACTTGCCCCGTACAAGGGGCAGGACGGGTCTGGGTATGGTTTGTCGCCTGCCCTGCCCCCATTTGACCCATCTTAATATATATATTTAAAATAATTATTACTTGATTTGTAATAACTTCATTCCAATAAATTTTATGATACTTACTTTAATTTATTACAATTATATTTATTTATTTATTAAACTATGTTATTGTCAATATGTAGATTTAGATTTATTTTACACAAAATTTAGCATTGTTTTAATCATTTTTTTATAATTTGGGTCATAAAAGGCAGGGTGGGTCTGAGCCGCCCTGCACCGGTCGGGTCACGGAGTGAGGCGGATTGGAAGGCCAAGGTTGTAGGGCGGGTCGGTATCCATATACCAGCGCCGCCCCATTGCCATCCCTAGTCATGTGTCTCCTTTTGGTAGGCACTTACGTATGATTAATGGATTTTAACTAATATAAAGTTAAATTAATTAGTTTATTAAGAGATAAAACTTTCTTTAGTGAAATTTTCTTCAATAAGAATGAAATTAATATTTTTATAATGAAATATTGAACCATGTTAATCAATCTAGGCATGTTGGTCCTTCGGTCTTCCTCTTGCTATTCGTTTCAAGGTCGACAAGCCTCCTTTTGAAGTGAGAAAATAGAGTGAATTATCTTTTTGGGTCATTTAATATTTAAATTATAACAACTTTACTTTCTCAATAAAATTTTACAACATTTTGAACAATCTTCCCCCTTTCATCGGTAATTTTAATTCTTCCATCCAGTAAGGGAGACAGTTTGTTTGACACATGTAACTCAAATTAATGATTTTGCTGAAGTTTTGATGAAGGAACTAATGTAAATTTTATTTAGGGATTATGATGATAATTTAAAGTTAAACGACTAATATAATAATTTTACTCAATATATATTTGGAGCAAGAAACATAGGTATTTTTTTTTTTGCTGAATATTATCATCACGAAATTGGCCAAAAATATTATTAAGAAATCTCAGATAATGGCAAATTCATCACTTAGCACGAACGGCAATCTGACTTCTCGTCAATACTAAGCAAGAAATTGAAATCTTGCAAATCATGCATCCACATATATAGCTTCCTTCAACAGCTCCCTCGACTCCTCCATCAGCTGGGGACTCAACCGGAGCATGAGCACGCAAAACTCCTTCTCGTTCAGCACCCCATCCTCGTCCAGGTCGCCCTCTCGCAGCATCGACATCACGTCCTCATCACTCATCCCCACTAAACCTAGAAGTGCCAGGTTCTTCTTCAGGCTCTCGAACGTTATCACTCCCTTGTACCTGTCCACCAGCAGTCCGAACCCATTACTCAGCTCCTTCATGAACCCATCTGCACCGAGTTTCTCCACCATTAATGGGAAGAAGTCCTCAAAAATGAGCGGAAGCCGGTCTCCGTGGCCCCGAGAGGATGACAATGTAATAAAATGCTGAGTGAAAAAGATATGGAGGTGAAAGCTGGAATGTGGTTTGGGGGAAGAGATTGAGTTATTTATATGTAAGAAGGGGAAATGCTGCAACTGGGGGCTTTCATGGGATAGGAAACTTCCTTCGGAATTATGGAGGAAGGAAGCGAGAGGGAAGCATCCATTTTGTGTTGGATTGACGTGACCATTCTCCTACTTTAATTATTAATATATATAGAGAAATATCAGTTTATAAAAAAAAGATCATTATTTCATTCAAAAATTTTAATTAATAAGAGATAGTACAAATTATTTTATAAAACTAATATTTTCTTTGTATTTCTTTAGTATAAAATTTATTTTATTATTTATTTTTCTTATCATGAGATAACTGCTTTTAATAATTAAACTTATAACAATTAATTGACCATAACTTGAATATTTTTCTTCTTCGCTTGTGCTAAATGAGGTGCGGCTCTCAAAATATCTACTCAGCACATAGCACGCAGCACTAGCCAAACGCGGGATGTGAATCTATCAGTTGAAAGTCAGAACCCAAGTGCAGTAATCGGGACTAAATGTGCGTCTACGTGAGTTACGGATGAATCTTCAAGGAGATCAGTGTCACTAGCATGATTTTACGTACTGAAAGACCAAAAAGGGTTAATTTATAGACATCGATTCGTTATCTCCGATGCAATTAATCCAGGCATGTTCATCGATAGTGTCTGACAAGATTCCTGAGTGTGCCAACTAGCTAGGGATTTCAAAATTGAACCGTAGTAAGAATGACAGAAGGAGGGCATCCTCCTTCCTCGAAGCTACAAGGGAAGGTGCCATAGTTTTGTAATACGAGCACTCATATATATATATTCTCTATGACGCAATTAAACCAGGTTAATATCGCACTTGTTAAATTCGTTATGAACTTATAAGGAATTGAGCTCATTTTTACTTAAAAAGTTTAAAATGATATATGACGGTATCTAATTTTCTTATAAGCTCATAACATTTTCTTCATTTAATCGATGTGGGATCGTATATCTCAATATCCGCCATCACATGGTAACATGGTTCACTTTGTCACGTGCCATTAAACACTCACTCTCAACAATTGTTTACGAGCCGGATATTCTTCTTTTAGTCTAGAACGAAGGGACAACTGGTCATGAGTCGGACAATTTTCTTCAATATTTGGGCTTATATTAACTGACCACGAGCCAAGCTTCTGGACTTGGGTTGGACGAGGTGTGAGCCCATTGGCTCTGATTCTATGTTAAATTCATTGTGAGCCCATTAAGAATCAGACTCATTTCCTAATCAAAGCTTAAGTTGATATATGACGGTATCCAATTTTCTTATAAGTCCACAACATTTTTTTCATTTAATCGATATGAATTGTATATCTCAACAGCAGTATCAATGGAGTCTCCTTACGGGATGGCTGATCTAGTAACTGTACGAGATGCAACATGTAAATAATGAATCGTGTATGTACGACAGCAATCCATGGAAACTCCAGCTGTCTTCTATTTCATCGTATGGAAATTTCCAAGGTCCAATAGTAGAAATGAAAACGAGGCCACGAGTGATTCCTTGTCGATTCGTGGTCGTGAATCAGTGACCGGGGCTACATCCAGATCAATCTGCCTGACTGGAATGATGAAATTGCCAAATTACAAAAGAAAAACTGAGTACCATATTATAGGACTAGGGGTATTTATGAGTATCAGATAGATTCGAAACAGATTGGAACCCTCCAATAGAGGTGGTCTTGGGTGGATCTCATCTCAATAAAATCTGGATAAAGTCCGGGTAAGAAAACCATGAACCGATTAGAATCGATTTTTATTATAAATCATGCCCATAGGATAATATGAATAAAATATATGTGAAGGAGATTCATCCATAAATTTATTTATAAAATTTTGATCAGATTTCAATTTTTGTATGGTTTATATCGGTTGGAATTATAAGATGATGAACTTCCCTTTTTTGAAATGAATCCGAACTCAATTTAAGATTTAAAAATTGGACTGAATCGAGAACATGTTAAGATATGGGTTCACGAGTTTATGAGTCGAATTATGGATTGAGTGGGTTTATTAAATAAGAAAATTTTTATAAAATTAATAATAAGTATTATATATATATATAAATTTAAAGCTCACCAAGAGAGAAAGCCGAACCATTTCTGTCAATCTTTTAACTAAAAAATGTTCTTTTTATTTTAAAAATTAAAATATTATAAAAATAAATAAAATAGTGAAAAACACAAACCATCTTGAGGTTCTAACCTACTCCATCCCACCTTCTCCTCCTCATCTTTCTCTTTTCTTCCCATTTTTATTTTTAACCATGCGCCCTCCCCACCTCTCTTCTCTACCGCCAATGCCATTCTCCTTATCATCCTTACTTTTCTTGTGCATCAACTGTATTTTTTTCAATTCTATGCTGATTTAGCCCAATCTCCTTTGTCATTTGCCCGATTTTTCTTCCATATGCAATCCTAACTTCGACCCTAACCCCTTATAAAAGCATCATCCTCACCCATTCAAAGAGAGATGGTAGATTGAAGGAGCAGTGACTCCTCACCAGCCATTCCGATCGGCGCCCCTTACCCTTATTCTTCATAGATTGAACCTTTTCTAACTTTTTTTTTTAAGTTTTAGGGAACCGGTTTTTTGAAGGTTTTCATGGGTTCAAGGGTTTTCTAAAAGACAGGCTAGTTTTTATAGGTTAAAACCAGAGTCATTGTGCAAATGGAATAATTGATAAAGCCGGACCAGGTACATGCCCAATTACCAATCAAATCGGTTCGACCTATTAGCCCGGTCCAATTTTTAAAACTATGATCAAAATCGTGAATTGTTTGATTTTATTTGATGATTATGTTCTTACAATATATTACTCATTGTATATCTATTTTATTCAATTAATTGACCTGATTGAATTCAAACAATGTTCAACGGATAACTTGTAAAATTTAGGGAATAACGTGTATAATCGTAAAGTAACTTTTGATTTTTACACTGGAAGGAATTCTCTTATACTTGTACTTGTATGCAATTTAAAGTTGTGGTCCTTAATTTTACATTATAAATACAATTTTATAACGTACAATCAGATAGAGGAGATAGTGATTTCGTATTGCATATAGAGTAAAAAAATCAACCTCATCCAAAAACACGATTTCAATGTGACCACGAATTCAAGTACTCTTCCATTTATATTTATGCAGTCTCCAAACTTATTCAAATTCAATTCCAACTATTAACATTTGGGCCATAGATGTTGCATTGTAAAGGATTCAGACATTTGGGTTTAGTTTAATTTTGTCTGTCTTCTTCAATACTGTATTATGTGCATTGATTTGTTTTATCTTAGCACCATTAGGATTGATATGAAATTTGTGTTTTCTTCCTCAATTTATGGGTTTGACGCTCAACCAGCTTTTAGAAACAGTATAGGAAGAAAAACTAATTGGGTTTTACTTGTTGTACCGATTGTGACAGCATGCTTTAAATCCTAGCATCAGTCCCTTCATCCAGCCAGCATAGCCTCTAAGATTCTTGGCCATTTGGATAGACTCGAAATTCGATCATTATGTGCAGCCATCAGTGCAAGTGTATTCTATATTATGAGGGTATATTTTTAATATTAGTAGTTCCCCAAATTCTGAGTAATTGATCGGTATAGACGGGTTTGGGGAGGTTGCGTTGTTGTGAGTAAAAAGGGGCCGAGAGGTCGAGGGCCAAATCTCCGATGCTGACATCTTCTTCGCGATGCCTCCACATGAGCGTGGCCACGGCCGAACTATTGTGAGCAACAACCTTACAGGTCAAGGTTGATTATGGACTCACAGTGGTGGCGTCAGGTTGCTCCTCCATCTCCATCAGGACCATTGACCACTATATGGGAGTCAGATTAGTGGATTGTTCTGCGAACATTATAGCCGTTAGAGGTGGAGGAGATGGCGATGATTAGGGTTTCTGGGAAAGAAGATGAACAGTTAAAAAATGGGATTTGACCGGTCACAGGGGGATGCATGCAATTTTGCTAGCTCAGCCTATATAAATTAGGAGCAAATATTCACGGTGCATTACATAGTAACTTCACTATGTAACTTCTAAGTTATGCCTGACATGAGTAAAGTGGTTCCCAAAACTGCAACATTTGATAGAGGAAGGGGTTGATGGAGTCAAAGGCAAAAACTACATCCTTTCGCACAAAGAGGAAGCAATAGCTCAGAAAAATCAAGGCTCCAATGCCTTTGATTAGGGGATCAAAACATTGCCTATTTTCACAAAACTACAAAGAGTGGACACTCTAAAAATCTCATTAGATCCTTGATCACTAGTAGGGTTCTCAAGTACATACAATTAATGAGATCAAGGAAGAGGCTATCTCCTATTTTCAAGACCTTTTGGGGAAGATATAGCCACATGTTCTCTCCTCGTCAGCTCAACTTTCTGAGATATTGCGTAAAAGACTACCTTCGACTGTGGCTGACTCCTTGCAATCCCCAATTAGCAAGGAAGAAGTAAAACGGACTCTCTTTTCTCTCAATGGGAATAAAGCACCAGGGGTTGATGGTTTTATTGCCAATTTCTTCAAAGATACTTGGCCTATTGTAGACGATTTGGTGACTAATGTTGTTTTGCACTACTTCAATACAGATCTTTTGGATAGACAAGCCAATGCCACCACACTCACTTTGGTACCGAAGGGAAAGAATCTAATAGTACGCATGACTACAGGTCCATTTCTTATTGTATTACTCTTTATAAGTGCATAGCTAAGATTCTAGCCAATCATATGAAGAAAGCTCTTCCTCATCTTATCAGTTGGAACCAATCTGCATTTTTCAAAGGTAGATCTATCTCGGATAATATTCTTCTTGCCCATGAGCTTGTGCACAACTACCATAGAATGTGTATGTCTCCTCGAAGTGCAATTAAAATAGGCCTTCACAAGGCTTTTGACTGCTTATCTGGGAGTTTGTGCTTAATTTGTTGAAGGTCACTGGTTTTCCCACACAATTCATACCATGGATTCACGGTTGCATTACATCACCATGGTTCTCAGTCTTAATAAATGGGACACTTACAGGATTTTTTCGAGGACAAAGGAGCATTCGTCAAGGTGATCCATTGTCTCCATATATATTTGTATTAGGTATGGAAGTGCTCACTCAACTACTTAATTGTTGTGCTTAGTTGGGACATGTGAGACTTCATCCTAAATGCAAGGAGCTGAATCTCACCCATTTAAGTTTTGCAGATGATCTTATTATATTTACTGATTACTCTATCCAATCTTACGAAGTAATTTGTATAACATTAGATGAATTCTACCATTTGTCTAGACTTAAACTCAACCCAGAGAAATCATAATTCTTTATAGCAAGCATCTCTAATCAATATATGTTTCAACTTGCCAATATCTCAGGTTTCAAGCAGGGTACTCTGGCAGTTTGATATCTGGGTGTCCCGTTGATCACTTCAAGACTTCAATTAGTTGATTATCAATGTTTGGTGGAAAGGATTACAGCTCGATTTAGGAGTTGGATTTCCTTTTCCTTATCTTATGTAGAANCCAATATCTCAGGTTTCAAGCAGGGTACTCTGGCAGTTTGATATCTGGGTGTCCCGTTGATCACTTCAAGACTTCAATTAGTTGATTATCAATGTTTGGTGGAAAGGATTACAGCTCGATTTAGGAGTTGGATTTCCTTTTCCTTATCTTATGTAGAACGTTTGCAACTGATTGCCTCTATTGTCCAAAGCATGGCACAATTTTGGTGCTTACACTTCATTCTTCCCAAACAGGTCATCAAAGAGATTGAACGTATTTGTGCTACATTTATTTGGAAAGGTAAGGTAGATAGTGCACAAGTGGCAAAAATTAAATGGGTGTCTCTTGCTACCCTCGCAATAAAGGAGGACTTGGGTCAAAAGATCTCAACTCATGGAACTCTGCATATGTCTTGAGGAATCTATGGCAAATTTTGACTAATGCAGGTTCCCTCTAGGTTGCATGGGCTACAAAATACCTCATGCAATTTCGATCTATTTGGTCTATTAGAGTACCCTCATCTTGCTCTTGGAATTGGAGAAAGCTATTGAAACATAGTGGCATTGCTTTTCCATTCATATCATGTCGAGTTGGGACGGGGCAATCCATATCCTTTTGGTATGACGAATGGTCTGCAAATGGGTCTCTTCATACTGCTTTGCNTCTTGCTCTTGGAATTGGAGAAAGCTATTGAAACATAGTGGCATTGCTTTTCCATTCATATCATGTCGAGTTGGGACGGGGCAATCCATATCCTTTTGGTATGACGAATGGTCTGCAAATGGGTCTCTTCATACTGCTTTGCCTGATGGTCCACTATCATTCCCTGCCATTTCAGAGAAAGCTATAGTCTCAACAATATTCAGAAATTATAGATGGTGTTGGCCACCCAATAAAGATCCTACAATGGTATCCTTTATGCAGCAAGTAGAAAGTTTTGCTGCAATTGGTGATCATTATGCCTTTTATTGGGAGCAAACATCAAAATTCAGCATTAACAGTGCTTAGAAGGCCATTAGAGCTAAGCACCCATGAGTCTCATGGCATAGACTGATTTGGTTTTTTGGACATGTTTCGAGATTTTCTTTCACTAGTTGGCTTGCTATACTGGAGAGACTCTTCGCTAAGGCTCGGATGGAAAAATGGATCTCACTCCCCTCTTCCCTCTATGAGTTTTGTGGATCTAGTATTTAATCTCAAGATTACCTATTCTTCTCATGCCCCATTACGGGTGATATATGGCATTCTTTACTTGTATGAATCCAAATAAATCGACCCATTGGGGATTGATATTTTGAGCTTACTTGGGTTGAATGCAACATGCAAGAAAGGGGCACTCTTGCAATAGTTTATAAGCTTCTCTTCACCACTTTTATCTATGTAGCGTGGAGATAACGGAATCATTGGATCTTCCCGGGCAATGCTTCCAATATCAATCTTATAGTAAGTTTGGTAATGAGTTTACCAAAAATCACGTATGAGATCCTCACTTCATCTAAAGTCAAGAGTAAAACGATCTCATTTGAGCCCTATGTTAGGCACTAGAGTTTGATGATATTTTGATCGTTGTAATATCAATGTGTACTCTCTTGATTGGTTGATTAATGCTATATAAAAAAAAGGTGAAAACTTTAACGGCTTCAAGTAAGCTCCACAAATTCTTAAATAAAAAAACTTTTCATTAATACATTATTGTTTCTTCTCTCAATTGGGGCCAGGGTTCCCATGACCAAATCCTCAATCTCTCGTTTTTCCATTCAATTTTCTATTGGCAAATGTGAAATCAGTGGCATTAGGGTTCCAATGGTCCTGGCCCCTTAAGGTGAGTTTCGATTCATCCTCGATTCTTTCATTCTATTTTTAATCAGCAATCTTGTTCTTGTCTCCACTCGACATTCTCCGTGTCTCTCTTGTAGGAAACCAGCAACATTAGGTTCCTGTGGCCAACCCCTCGAGGTGAGTTCTTGATCGATCTCTCGTTCCTCTGATTTTTCCCAAAAAATAATATGCCTAATTTGCAAGTGCTAAAGTTTGTTGTTAAACATTGTGTACAATGCAAATGGTGGATCTAAATGCTGTTTTCAAACTATATTGATGTTGCTTAGCTTAAGATTTGGAAGTCTGCTTATTTTTTGTTCAATAATATGCTTTTGATTATATTGATTATAAACTACTAGGAATGGTGGGTACCTCAAAAAAGTTATATACATAATATTCCAGGCTATGTTGTCCATGTTCCAAGGCATGTCTTTCCTTAGTATATGGTACTTTGAAAGTGTTTACTGAACTTGAGTATTTGTCAATTATGTCACGATACTATGAACATTCAATATCCTGTTATGAACTACTGTGGATTCTGGATACCTTAAAAATGCTGTTTTAAGATATATTTTTGGCTTAGTAGCTTTTACTTTGAAATTGTTTGTTGACTGAAGAATTTGACTTTGTCAGGCACATGGAGTTCCTGTGCATAGGCTACAGTCCGAGCAACTGATTATGTCTTGGTGCATTTCCATATATGATGCTATGACTGGGCTCCTAGCAGAGTATGGATTCTAAATAATTATGAAAGAATTATTCTCTCCAATAATGCTCCTGTCTGTCTTCAATTTGTGTGAAGTATGTTCCTGTCTCTATTTTTTGTAAACTACAAGACCTGCTTCTGCTTCATGGAATTATCTGCCACTCTAAACTAAAGCTAAAGTTTCTTTCTGGGCAAAAACAAGAGCACCAGCAAAACTATAAATGAAGCGGAAAGAAAATAATTTAGTTCATTTGTTGATTGGTTCATCAAGCGACCTCCATCGAAATAAATTACTACCATAATAAAAATTCCCTAATCCTCATGTTATGGGCGACTAGAATTTGAAGAATACGATAACAGGGGGTGAAGAGGGAGAAGACAATGTCAGAGAGTAGAAGAAGACAAAGGGGAAGAAGTTCCTTTATTCCTCGTAACGAATTTTTTTTTTTTGTTTAGGTACAGTCTCCTTATATGGAGCCTTCCCCTGTACATTTCCCTTCCCATTTAGCTACAGAGTTGGTTTGTTGGTTATAACGACCTTATTACCTAATTCTTTATTCAATCCCCCCTCATTGTACTAGGAAGTCTCATTGTCACCCCTTAATTTGTTCTTTGCTTCAATGAGGCCCTTCGGTTGTAACAGTTCTCCCTCCCTTAGAGAACCTTGTCCTCAAGGTTCAGGCCAGGGAATCTCAGCTGCAAGTTGAAGAGGTATTCCCAGGTGGCATCTTCCAAGCCAGCGTTGGACCATTGTATCAACACCTGTGTTACTGCGCAGTGTCCTCGTCTCACTATTCTATGTTGTAGGATCGCCATGGGTATGGGAGGGTCTCCTGAGCAAAGCTCTTGGGGAACTGTCACTGTCCTAATAGGTGGTCCCGGTGCCTTTTTGAGGAGTGAGACATGGAATATAGGGTGTACCTGAGCTTCCTTAGGAAGGTCTAGGCGGTATGCAACCTCGCCTAGTTTTTCCAAGATTAAGAATGACCCACAGTACTTGGGGCAGAGCTTGTGACTTCTAGTTATTGGCAAGGTGTGCTGCCTATGGCGTTGTAGCTTAAGGAAGACCCAATTCCCTGGTTTGAACTTACGCTCGCTTCGTCGTCGATCTGCATAATGTTTCATTCGCTACTGGGCCTTGGTTAGTTGGTGTCTTTTCTTGTGTATGACTGCCTCGCGATCCTGCAATTGGGAGTCCACTGATGCGACTGGAGAATCCCCAAGAATATATGGAACATGAATTGGGGGTGGAACCCCGTACAGAGCCTCGTATGGGGACCTATTTATGGCCGTGTGATGAGTCGTGTTATACCACCACTCAGCTAAGGACAACCAACTGTGCCATTTTGTTGGAAACTGTCCGCACATGCGCCTGAGATAGCATTTGAGGCCTCGGTTGACCTCCTCGCTTTGCCCATCCGATTGGGGGTGGTATGCAGTTGAGGCACACAACGTGATTCCCTGCACCCGGAAGAGTTCTTGCCAAAAATTGCTGAGGAAGACCGCATCACAGTCACTAACAATGGAATCGGGCAACCCATGGAGCTTGAGCACATTGTCTGCATAAGCTCGAGCCACTTGGGGAGCTTGGTATGGATGGGCGAGTCCCATAAAGTGGGCATACTTAGTTAAGCGATCTACTACCACCATAATGACTTCCCTTCCTTCAGATTTAGGAAGCCCCACAATGAAGTCCATACGGACTCCCCCAAAAGCGCGATCCGGGATGGGTAGGGGTTGTAAGAGTCCTGGAGTGGCCACTGTTTCCGTTTTGTTTTGGAGGCAAATGTCACAGTTCCGAATATAGGACCGGATGAGTCGTCGCATTCCCTCCTAGTAGAAGAGGGAAGCAATCTTTTGGGTGGTCGCATGTACTCCTGAGTGGCCCCCTAAGGAGCTAGAGTGGTATAGTTCGAAAATGGTTCTTCTAAGCTCCGGATCTTGCCCGATGACTAACTTCCCTTGCCTCCGTAGTTGGCCGTTGTTCCAACTATACTTCGGATGGTTGGCAGATCCATTTTGCAGCTTCGTCATGAACCGACTGAGTACCTCGTCAATATGCCAACTATCCTTAATTTTTTGGAAAAGGTCTGTGGACACACTGGAGAGAGCATTAAGTGTGAGTTCCTCTGAAGAAACCTATACCCGTGATAGTGCATCTGCTGCTCTAGGAAGGATGCGGATAAAAGGCCAATAGCCTGATGTCAGCTTCTACGGCATAAGCTTTAATTAAAGAAGAGAGCTATCAAGGCTAATAACCCCGTTTGTAGTCAATTATGAAGTCATATCTTGCGAGTTTTGCTACCTAAGTGTGCTGCAGTGGGGTGGACAGTTTCTATTCTAAGAGGAACTTCAGGCTTCGATGATCTGTCCTTATGACGAAGGACCTTCCTGCCAAATACTAATTCCACTTCTTCACGGTACATAGGATGGCTAGGAGCTCCCGTTCATATACGGACTTGGCCTTTTGGGCAAGGCTAAGCTTTTTGTTGAGGAAGCATATTGGTCGTCCCTTCTGCATAACGACAACACCAATCCCTTCTCATGATGCATCCATTTCAAACTCGAAGGTCTCTGTGAAGTCAGGTAATGCTAGTACCGGGGCTGTCACTAGGGCCTCCTTGAGTTGGTTGAAGGCGGTAGTGGCCATTGGACTCCACTTGAAGGCCCCCTTCCTCAGTAAGTTGGTTAGGGGCTTACTGAGAGCCCCATAGGACTGAATGAACATGCGGTAATAACCAGCTAAACCCAAGAACCCACGCAATTGCCTTATATTTTCAGGGACAGGCCAATCCTGCACCGCCTGGACCTTGGTTGGATCAGTGGAGACCCCTTGCTCCGAGATTATGTGGCCTAAGTACTCGATTCTTCTGGCAACAAAGGTACATTTGCTGCGTTTGGCAAACAGGAAGTTATTCCGCAATGAGTCTAGAGTGGCTTGCAGATGCTCAGCGTGCTGTGCCACATCCTGGCTATACACAAGTATATCGTTAAAGAACACCAAAATGAATTTATGTAGGTAAGGACGAAACACCTGGTTCATTAAGGATTGGAAGGTGGCCAGTGCGTTGGTTAGGCCAAAGGGCATAACCAGGAACTCGTAATGGCCTTCATGAGTTTTGAAGGCTGTCTTATGAACATCTCCCTCAACCATGCATATTTGGTGGTACCTTGAGCGCAAGTCAATCTTTGAGAAGACCTTGGACCCTTGCAATTCATCGAGGAGTTCCTCAATCACTAGAATGGGAAATTTGTCCTTGATTGTCTGCTGATTGAGGGCCCTGTAATCAATACACATTCGACATGTTTGATCCTTCTTCCTAACAAGAATGACCGGTGATGCATAGGGGCTGCTACTATGTAGTATGATTCCTGAGCTGAGCATCTCCTGGATCATTTGTTCGATCATGTTTTTGTGCAGTACTGGGAAGCGATATGGCTGTATGTTCACCGGGGAGCTCTCTTCTTTCAGGGGTATCTTATGGTCGTGTAACCTTTGAGGGGGCAATTCTTTTGGTTCAACAAACACGTCCTGGTAGTCATTTAGTACTGATGTGATTGGTCCCTCGCCTTCTAGCAAAGTCTCACCCATGACTTGCAAAACCTTCTTCCCTTCTAGGCTGCACAGCTGCACGGCCGTGATCTGTCCTGGCTTGTGCAACAGCTTTTCAAGATTCTCTCCCATGATGAATTGGAAAGAGGCCTTGTGTTTCCCCCTTAGGACCCTTGTGTGCCCCTCCTTTTGGAAACTCATCTCCAGCTCCTTAAAATCCCAAGTCACCTTGCCCAGCGTTGAGAGCCACTGGACCCTAAGAATCATGTCGTAGGTGCCTAACGCAAGGAGAAGGACGTCGGTGGAGTAATAGTCCCCTTGCATTTTCCACCTGAAGGCCTTACTCATGGTATCGCACACCAGCTCCATTCCATTGGCCATCATTACCTTAAGAGGGTTGATCTTTACTATCTCCATGCACAATTTCCCTCCTACCTCCTGATCCAGGAAGTTGTGGGTACTTCCTGGGTCGATAAGAATGTGCAACCGCCTTGTCCCAACCTGTCCCTCAACCTTCATTGTTTGGAAGTTGGGAGCCCCTGAGAGTGCATGAACTGATATCTCTGGTGTGATCTCATCATCTTCCCCTTGCCCTTCCCCCTCATCAATCTCCTCAACCGACTCCTCAACATGTATGGAGTAAACTTGTTTCTTGGCACACCGATGTCCAGGGAAGAATTTTTCGTCACACCCAAAACACAGACCCTTCGCCCTCCTTTCTTCTATCTCTTTAGCTTTTGGGGTGCGCAATTTGCGGTTAGGGGGTGAGTTAGCGGCGGCGTATATTGGCCTTGCATTTGGGGGTAAGGGTAGGAGTCCATCCTGCCCCTTTTTCTCCATTCTAGCAGGTGGAGTCAAGGGAGGCCTGGAGAATGGGGCTAACGGTCTAGGCTAGCTTATCCCCTAAACCCGGTCATTCTTCTTCTTGTGAGTTGCTATGATGGTCTCCTGCAACCTAGCCAATGCATGACATTCCCTCAAGGTGCGAGGGTTGAACATTCTCACGGGGTTCCCAATATCGGGGTCTAGACCTTTAATGAAAAAACTGACCGCGTGCTCCTCAGGAATCTCTACTCGGTTGAGAAGCTTATCGAACTGCTTGAGATAATCGTGGAGAGAGTTCCTTCTTGGAATAGGGCCTTGAGTTCACCCATGGGGTCCTCGTACAGCTTCTGACTAAACCTTGTTGCCATTGCCTCAATATAGGTGTGCCATGTGACTTGTTGGCTAGTCCCCTTATGGCCCATCATGTAGGACTGATGCTACTGTAAGGCGTCCTCATCGAGATGGGTTGATACCAGCTTAATTCTAAGCTCATCAGGGGTGGAGTCATACTCAAAGAATTGGTTTGCCCGGTATAGCCAGCCATCAAATTCTACTCCCGTGAATTTTGGGAACTCAAGCCGCCCAATTCTGGTCAGGCTGCCCCCTCCTTCATCTCGCCCATATCTCCTTGGCTCCTGCGGGATGGAGTTCTCACCTAGCTGCCCGTCAGGTCGGCTAGTGGTGCAATAGTTCTGGACTTGACAGCTCAAACCAGCCACTATGTCACAGAGGTGCTCTTGCTTCTGATTCATCCTCTCCTCTTGCTGCCTCATTTGTTCCTTCAGCTCGAGGAGAATCTGCCCTTGCTCCTTCCAAGCAGCCTCCATGCGCTTGACTTCTTGGGTTCTTGTTTCCATAATCCGAGGAAGGCCGGCTCTGATACCAGCTGTTATAGGCGACTGGAATTTGAAGAATACAATAACATGGGGTGAAGAGGGAGAAGACAACGTTAGAGAGTAGAAGAAGACAAAGGGGAAGAAGTTCCTTTATTCCTCGTAACGAAAAACTGTTTTTTTTTTGTTTAGGTACAGACTCCTTATATGGAGCCTTCCCCTGTACATTTCCCTTCCCATTTAGCTACAGAGTTGGTTTGTCGGTTATAACGACCTTATTACCTAATTCTTTATTCAATCCCCCTCATTGTACTAGGAAGTCTCATTGTCACCCCTTAATTTGTTCTTTGCTTCAATGAGGCCCTTCGGTTGTAACACCTCAGGCCGTAAAATTGATGAAGATTCAATTGACATATTCAATGAAACGGTGAGTCTAAAGGTGAACCAAGACAGATCCAATCGAACACTCCCCAAATAGAGTCAAGAACCGAGACAAAGAAACATAATTGAACAATCAAGAGCTCGAAAAGGACATGCATTCTTCGAGGACATCAGAACCGCCTTCCTCCCAAGTCCCAATCGCTCTTCAAAGGACATCAAGAGTGCGTATACCAATTTCTCCCTACTCTCCATCAATATATTCATATAATAAGTGAGAGTAATTGTGATTGAAAGGTAAAATTTGTAGTTTGTATAAAAGGATAAGAAGTTCAATACTGATTACCTAATCATCGAAAACATCGGAAGCCTTCGTATGGTCTTTATCAGCTCCACTTTGAAAATTATTAATTGAATCCATTGATCTCTAAATAGTAAAAAAAAATTTATTATTTAGGAACCAAACAATTATATAAGTACCGAATTAATATATAACTAACTTGAAACATTATCAAAAATTGAGTTTGAGGATGATTAAAATTATCCGACGATGGGACTTGCCTAGACATCAACAGTTTCATTCATTGGATAACATATGTTCATGCCCATGGTTTGCGACATTGGAGTGGCTTGATTGATAGAGGGAGCACTAAAATTGGAGAATCGTTCAAAAAACTCTTCTTCTACTTCTCCTTGTTCTTCTTTCCAGATTGCCTGATTCTTAAAGCATTATCCTCAACATCCAGATTGCCATCAAGTTTTCTTAATTCTTCCTCCAACTCATCTAGTCTTTTTTGTGCAACATTTGTGGCGTCTTCACTTTTTGCACCTACACTCATAACACTGAATGATCTTTACATTCATTCTTTCAAGCGCATTGCCGTAGTTTTTTTTGGATAAGTAGCGAATGGCTGCAGTTGAAACCAAATCCTTACCACTTGAACCGTTAATAGTCACCAATGGAGACTCCTTCCCTTGCACTTTTTGTCTATCTTTATAAAATATATTGCAGCGGAATACATGTGAGAGGGATATGACTGTCCAATACAGAGAGCGCATGACGGCACAACCAACATCTTAACTCAGGGTCAGTGGGCAGTTCTACAAAAGCAGTCGCCCTACCAGTGTGAAGTGTACAAGCACCGCAGAGATTTTAGGATATGCAACATGGAGAATTCTCTAGTATGTAGCTGTATGGAGGGGTTTACTCCAAAGTGTGCCGAGGAATGGAAGAATGGGCATTGGTCTGGTGGGTGTATGCGGAATACAGAACTACTATGTGGGAAAAATACTTCTACTAGTTCATTAGAGGATGGTGGGGTAGATGGATTCTTGCAGATAGATGATGTGAAGTTTCTCCATTTTGCAAATTTAGATACCGCAAAAAGTGCTAACTGTAAAGCAACTTGTCTAGCCAACTGTTCGTGCTATGCCTTCTCTTATGTGGTTAATGTTGGGTGTATGGTTTGGAGTGGGGATTTTATTGATGTGCAGCATTTCGAATCCGGTGGATGGAGCTTTTTTGTTCGTGTTGTAGCTTCTGAACTAGGTAAGGTGAAAATGCTGAATGACCATTCTCTCCTATATCATGCAAGATCTAATCCACAGAACTTGCTGAATTTCATTATTTTAAATGCCCTTCGAGATGAAAATACTATGTTCATTGACTTCAATGAACGGCTGTTAAGAGGGCGGCAAGAAATTGCTGTTAAGAGGCTCTTAAGGGAATCATGTCAAAGCCTTGAGGAATTTAAGAATGAGCTCACACTAATTGCAAATTTGTGGCATAAAAACCTTGTGAGACTGCTGTGTTACTGCATCAAACGGGAAGAAAAGATGCTAATTTACGAATACATGCCTAATAGAAGCTTGGATTGTTTTCTTTTTGGTAAGTTTGGCCGAATAAGCTCTTGTTATGTCCCTATGGAAACAGAGTCCTATGAAATGATAAGTCATTTCTGACTATCACCTTCTTAGTAGATCAATCCAAGAAACATCTACTAGACTAGAGGAAAAGATAACAAATCATTGAGTGGATTGCACGAGGGCTCCTCTAGCTTCACTAGGACTCGAGGCTGAGAATAATCCATCAAGACATGAAGGTGAGCAACATTTTGCGCAACGAGGAGGTAAATCCAAAGATTTCTGACTTTGGCATGGCGAGAACTTTTGGTGTGAATCAATTCGAAGCCAACACTACTCGTGTTGTCGGCACATTGTAAGTGGAATAATCAGTTGCAATTGTTAATTAGATGTCTAAGTTGAAAGAGTCGGTGAGGTTGGGCTAAGTCTACTCCAATTGGCAGTAGTTACATGTCTCCCGAGTGCACAATGGAAGAGATGTTTGCCGTAAAATCTGACGTCTATAGCTTCAGAGTTATGCTCCTGGAGATTGTAAGCAGGAGTAAAAACACCAGGTTTCAGTCATCGGAGCATTATTCTAATCTCATCGGACACGTGAGTCATGAATGTTTCATTAGTTTTCACTTGCTGAAGCTAACTCTCACCAAGTTCTCCCCTAAGGATGAGCCTAACATGTGTTTCCTCTCTAGGCATGGCATTTATGGAATAAGGGGGATGTAATAGAACTTGTCAATCCTACAACTGCGAGCTCGTGTCTGAGAAACGAGGTAGACATATCCATCCCGTGTAGGGATGCTGTGCGTGCAGGACTCAACTGCTCAGCGGTCAACCATGTCTTCGGTTATTCCTTTGCTGGTGGAGAGGGAGGCTGCAACTCTTCCAAACCCGCACGTAGCCCACATTTTCTTCTATTCCTCTTACTGTCTCGTAGATCCAAAGTTTATGGTTAAATTATTCTGTCTGCATTCACTACTTTTGAATAAAGTGGTGGATTATTGCATGCCATATGGCATTTTACGTATATATTTTTCAACTTTGACATAACCGGTGGTTTTGAATTGGGAGGATTCCGGCGGAGAGGAGGATGGAGAGGCGAGAAGGGCTATAGAGAGAGGAAACTTTCCCTTCTAGTCTTCCTGACAATTACTTGGATATTATTGTTGAAGGGTGGGATGAGAACTTAATGCCTTCATACACCTCATATCATACTCGATTGTCCCTATTTAATAGTTATACAAAGGATCAATATCTATCATAGACGAACGTGAAAACTTCCTTTACCAAGATAATTGAAAAATAAAATAAAAATTTGACCATTTTTACCACAAAATGGAATGTTCTTCGGTGATCGAGTCAAAAGGATTGTCAGGCTGCAGAAGATAAGAGCATCTGTCGTGCGAGAAGAAAAGTACTGTACGAAGAGCAGAAACAAGTAGGATGTGAATTAAAATTCTTAATGAGGAATTAAAACGTCAACTAGCGTGCAGGAAAAATACTCATTCCTCTCTAACCATCTATTCAAATATATAGTGGGGATGGAAGAATGGACTGTTGGAGAGTTCTTCATCGATAACTAGCGGTAACCCTACATATCATCCAATCCAAACAACTTACAAGGAACAATCTGCAGCTCGGCTTCCCTTGGTACAGAGAAATGCTATCCCCAAGGACGCAAATTTTCTCTTCCCAATAGTCAGTTACTTGGTGCCTGGTTTGGAGCACGAACCGTCAGGATCTCCGCATGGGAGCGCTTCCTTAGTTTGCTCTCCACCTCGACCGCATCAATTGCTCCTGCCAGGGACATCATCGTCTCCTTCATGTTCATGAAGATAGAGGTCGCACCTGTGATTAATTGTAGCTTCAGTAGCCATTTCAAGGCCCTACTTCTATTCATTCTGCAGAAATGATCAAAACTCTTTCTTTCGAATTCAAATAAATCTTATAAAGGGTAAGATCATCTTTAAATTGGACAATGGCGATCATGATCATTGATCTCGTATGTGGCACCCGTTCTGCCTTACCACCTGAAAGGACCAAGCTAACCCCTTGACTTTCTATGAATGTAGGTTGCTGTCATGGGGTAATTAATTTTTATTCTAAAATAATATTTTCTCCAATCATACGGTAATTACTCAGTCCCTCTCAATGATTATGTTACTCTAGTCAAATTGGGCATTTCACCTCGAGTTCACTCTTGTTTTTTTGATTAGGTGTTGCACACCCTAATCGACAGCTCAAGGGGCAGCCTAGCCGATACGATATATCAAGTGTTATAACTTTCCATTTTTGGTCCACACCTGGGATTCCGCTAGCTGTTAACATGGCCTTCATCTTGCCCCTGTTTTCATGAAAATATAGTTTCATGACCAGTACCTGCACATACCAGCAATGAACCTTCCAGTGTTACATATATTATAAAAAGAAGAATCCCAAGAAAACCGTCATAACTACAGAGATTCTGGGCATGCGAAGAACACATCTGATGCAAAGACTGAGCCATCTTGATACAATAAAACTGTAGATGTCACGAATTGTCAATGAGTTCCAAGTAGAGAAGAAAAAGCTCACCACCAAACGAGATTTGCATTGACCCCACCGAGGCGGTAAGCGTAAGGATATTCCTCCCCCTCACCTGTGCCAATAGAAAATTAGAATTTTCAACATTTATTTTTTTCTGACTGAAAGAAATAACTCATGGAGACAGCAGAAGTAAAAATAAAATGTACAATGTACGTCACACCGGCCATAGTGAAAACCTCATTATAGTTGCACAAACTAGCCAGTTCATCTGCTTCACTTGATTATTACTTACGCTACAAGAATTCTTTGGATTTTCGAAGGACAACCCGGTTGATATGTTGTTGCATTTCTGTCGAAAAATTTAAAAAAAATACCGGTTTCTCGAAAAAGTGCTTCTATCATTGGGAAAGCCAGAGATGGCTGTCGGTAAATTCGTAAGAAAGTTGAGAGGACGTCTCTCGGAATTACCTACAGACATTAATCGAAAACGCCGTCTGTCTTTCAGTGCACTTCCCTTTGAAATCCTTCCAAAAATACATTAAGAGAGACATTTTCCATCACCGAATTTATGAGAGGTTCCTTCTCCTGAAAATTTCTCTCGGTCATGAACACATCGATCCTTATAGATTTATGACAAAAATTTGTATATGTGCGCTTTTTGATAGGCTTTAAGAAACACTAATTACTATATGATTGTAAAGTTTTTCTTTTGATAATTTCCAATTTATATTATATATAAAATAGATCATATATATATATATATTTGTTTACAAGGGAGGTCTATCCTCTTAATGGGGGTTGGATATGTCCTCCCATATCCTCTTAATGGGGTTCCAGGCATGAATTACTCTCGAGCCTGTCCATTAAGTGCCTATTTGAACTTCTTTGCAGGTGGTCTAATGATTGGTCCAATAGAGACTCGAATTCGAATTTAGTCCATGATCCATAGGAATACATGAGGAACGGGTGGTAAATCAGTATCATGGAAACAAATTAGTGCAAATCACGATCAATGTGGACATATAAACAAGGAATATTTTGGGGCATGATATTTATAAGTGTCGTGAAAATTTTATGGTATTCATTTACTTGCTCAAATAGGATTTCCTATAATCTCGTAGTCCATTTGTTTAGAGAATAATTTTAATGATGTTGAGAATATTTTCTAAGATATCAAATAAAATATATTTTTCTTTCTATAAATATTGGTTGAAAACAATCTAACTAAGAGAATAAATTGGAAGATCAGTCACGTTGAGTGTTTGATCTTTCTAGAATTCTCTCGAAATATTTCTTTGTAACTCTTGGGAGATAGTAATGTCATTTTTTATTTGGTTGAATCTTCTACTTTGCTAATGATCGTTTCTTTATGAATTGAGGGATTTTTCCACATATACATGGCATCAAGTTCAAATTTTTGCTTCATCATCTCACTCATGACATCTCGATTCATCACAAGATGTCGCAGAAGATTTGTGCGGTTGAGGATGTTGGTCACAAGATTCAAGTTGGAGAACTGCAATGGGATGAATTACCTGGATTGTAGCTACTGGTCGACATGGCCTGGAGGAAGCACTAGAGGAGGAGGGCAGGTTGCACTCAATCTCATTGGCTACATAGAAGGAAGGTGATGATAGTGAAGATTCTAAGCACCATTTACTTGAGCCTATTAAACTAGATCCTAAAGGAGTAGTGTGATCATGTTTGAGCATTGAAAGTGTAGGAGAATTTCGAGTTATATATCTGTAGAAGTATCTGACGTACAAGTTGTAGTTGAAGTAGCGACTATACCAGCTAATGATGACACCAGGGGATCTCAATAGCTATCTCGTGGACTTTTTTACGAACTAGTGATGATGAGGACAAGGATTACGCTTTACTGTCTCCATGCTCTTTGCAAGAGTTTTAGTAAGTTTAATATTATCACGTTCTGCGGTAGAAGAATGATCACGTTGGAGGTGATGGCTTGGTCCCAAGGGACAAATTGAGTGATACAATGTTCCACAATAATAGTATCTTAAAGATCAAGAAAGAAACTTGCTAGATCTATTGTAAAATGACCACCCCAAGAGAGATTGTTCATGGTGATGGGATAAGCAAGGAGAACGGTCTAGAAATATGATGGTAGCAGTGGAAAATGTGGTTTTATAGCAAACATGAGAAAAGAGAACAAATGCTAAGAAAGACACTACATCGTGTAGCCAATCAGGTTAGATTTTGATTCAAGAAGCACTACCCATATTTGTAGGGAGCAGTAGAATGTTTGCCACCTATTAGTCAATAGAAAATGTGAAAACTGTCGCATGCAGTGGCTAGACACGCGTCTTGCTCCAGAAGGAAGAAGTACAAATCAAGGTGGAGGATGGTGGTGTACAGAAGTTGCAAAAGGTGTGGATGTTCTTAAAGCTAACATGAATTTAATCTTGTTGGAGAAGTTGATGTGCTTGGGTACAAGTATAGGGTCCAAGGTGGAGTCTTGAACGTCTCAAGGGAAGATCCTGTGATGATGAAGGGGGTACTGCAGAGCAACTTTAATTTTCTATGAGGAAAAATCGACTCTATAATGATGACTAAGAAATCCACTTCATACAGAATGTACTTTGAGTGATACCGAATATAGCAAGGTGAATGGATATGAGTTAATGCATTTGGGTGGATAAGTCCTCAAAAATCCTTATCACTTATCAATGATAAACAGAGAAGCCTGTAGAAAAGTTCGAGTCTGTTGTGGAAGGCCTGAATGCTCATATACTCAGCGAGTGTTCAGTTTTAAGGTGAAGCGAAAATATATATGGAAGCACTTGTGGGGCAGGTAGAGGGAGCAATGGATAGCGCAGGGAAGTCAGACACCATGATTTGGAAACTCCTGGCGATACTAAAATTGAGATGAAATGAACTTGTACAAACATCAGTTTTGGATAATTCACTATAAGGAAGCTACGGAAACCTGATACCTTGGTGAGGTCCATGGGTAACTTGGACATAATTAGAGCATGCTCAAGGTGAAGTAGGGCGCATGAAGAACTGAGGCATAGTAGTTGAACAATGGCTAGTGATACTTGGCTAATACTAGGCAATATGGAGATTTGTTGCCATAAGCAAGAACTCAAAGGTCGAAAGACCTGAGAAACATTTAGAAATAGGCATCATGATGGAATGGGAGTAGTGTGGGTCAGAATTATTATCGAGATCAAAGACAAATTACGAAATATTCTAGACACAATCTTTGCGAATATTATGAATATTTTGTATGTATCAATTTTCTCATTTTGACTAGAATTTCTTGTAATCTTGTTATATATTTCAGTCCATTTTGTCTCTTCTCGCTGAGGTCGGGTCTACCAGGGGTTACCTTCGAGACTGGATCTCCGAAGTTACAATCACTTGTTTCTAATGTCGTGAAATATCCCATGTTGCTACTAATCGTTTCCTCCTGAAGGTTTTTTCCACATTCATCTAGGATGAAGTTTCGAATTGCTTAATTCATATTCACTTTCAATATGTCACTGACTCCCAACAATAGGAATTAGAGGGGGAAAAAAAAGAAATAAAGGGGACACTTAGAATAATTTGTTGTTTTCTGCTGGTGGTGGTGGTGGCGGCGGCGGCGGCTGAGGTCGAGCCTTACCACCCTGATTTTCTGACAATCAAAATCGTCAAAGGGAGAAAAGGTTTAAAGATGGGTGACCGTGGAGGCTTGGCTTCAGCCACCATCGAGCACCAGGGATCGTCGGTGACCACACGGTAGCTTTGGTGATCTAAGTCGAGCGTTCACCGCTGCTAATTTTATCTCTCTTCTTCTCTCCTAACGGGGGTTTTGACCTCGTGGAAACTCCCCCAACGTTCACCCACACCCTAGGGATCGGTCTTCTGTCTATCTATCCTCCTGATCCCCCTCTATGGCTCCCCAGATCCCTTCTGTGGGAGATCGTTGGGGGTGCCGGTGAACTCCCTTATATGAACAGATAGAGTAAGAAACATTTGCCTACATGGTAACATCAACTACCGGGCCTACCGGCATTGGCGGAAGAGAAGGAGGCACCGCTGGGAGGTGCTGACTGGCTGAACTGGCGACTTCTGTGGAGAAAATGGCCAAGCAGTTGCAGCAGTGTGTTAGGGACAGTTTAGTTAAGGGATCAATCGGAGAATAACAAGAAGGGGGGGACCTCTTGTAACAGGTGACAAAGTGGAGGGAGCTGAGTGATAATAGGCAGTTCAAGCCTTGGCGCTGCAGGAGGGGAGTTAAACTGGGTAACTGAACCAATTGTGGAGGCAATTTTGGAAAAACGGTTTTCGTTTCCCCTCTCCCTCCCCTGTGAGTTTCTCTCTTCTTCTTCTCTTCCTCCTAAACCCTAATCTTTTCCTTCTTACCCCTGAATCGGACGATTCTTTAATTCTTCTCCCTGATTGCTCAATCGGTTCCTAACATTGGTATCAGAGCCACGTTCCTCGGACCAATAGCGAAATGATGAACATCGATGAGCAAGTTGAGATGGGTGTTGCCCAAGCAGCGAGGATCTGCAATGAGGATTGACTCGCAGTCATTGAACTCAAGGAAAGCTGGGGATACGATATGTCGATCCCTAGAGCTTTTGCTACCGAGAGTTTACAACAAACAGGTGATCTTGAAGAATATATACAGTTCTTTGAATTGTTTTTGGGTGGTATAGATGTGTGTGACCTTCAAGAGGTGGATTGGTTCTTGAATGGCCTGAAATCGGAGATTGAGAAGTCTGTTCGTTGGTTTGAACCCCAGTCCTCACACCAAGCTTATGCCCTTGCCCGACTCAAGGACATGACTCTACATAGAAAGAGTGACACACACAAATTCTCAGACCCTTCTAACAATGACTACAGAGATGAAGAGGATCATATTTCGATCATTGGAGGCCAGATGGAGGTTGGCAAGGACACACAAGAGGGTCAAGCAAAGAAGGCCGAGACTGAAATTGTTTGTTGTTATGAAAATTCACTTTCAGAGCTTAAGATTCAAAATCAAACAACTTTGATGGTGGAATTTGAAAAAAATGCTGAAGAGAATGACGTTGCCGAAGAGGAGCTTGACATTAAGGATGCCTCCCTTGATAAAAGAGCTTCTTTATTGACTCTTGTCTCTCTATCTGATCCATCTCTTTTCAGTATCTCATCATTCAGCCTCCTCAATGCTGAGACCTCTAAGCTTGCCTAGTCTCCCACGTTGCAGCTGGAAGCTCAACCAGACTTGGCCCTGATGCTGCAGAGGACTCCCATGAATGTGATACCCGACTGTCATTGGGCTGAGCACAAACTTGCAAGTACCCCTTGTGCTTCAATTTTCCTTTCTACAAGGAGTACTACTGCACTAAAATCATGCAAGGTTGGTGGTTTCATGGTTGTTGAAGAGATATTTCCCATGGTTTTCCCAAAGATGTGTGAGACTTTTGACATTTGCTCTCACACCACTCTAAAGGAAGTTGTTACTATTTCAGCCTACTCCAACGATTATCAGAGCCGAGCCACACAGAATGTCGGAGTTATTACTGATCTAAATACGCTTAGCAATGTAAGAGAGGTCACTACTTTCGGTGAGAAGTATGTATCGATCTTTGATCCTGGAGGTAGAACCTGTGAGGTTGCTGTCCTCACCGCTAAAGAGATATTATTTTCCTTGGCCTTGTTTTTGAGTTATAGTGGAAAATGAGGAACATTTGGAGTGCTACTAAGGGTTGAAGTAGAGGAAGTTTATCCTTCTGTAAAGCTTGTGCAAATTCCAGTTGTGCACAACAAGACTGACTTGAATACATATGGAGAACCTAGTATCTCTAATGCAGTAGAACCTATTCTTTTGGATATTCTGCCAAATAGCTTGAGAATAACAAATGAAGAAGCTCTCAGGTTGGAAATTTTGGGGATGCAAGGTCACTCAGAGATAGTGTTTACATGTTTAGCAAGCATTGTTCATAATAATATGTTAGTAGAGCTGGCAAGTGCAATGAACAAGGCTGCACAACAACTACTTTTACCGTTGTCTATTAAGAAGATTAAGTGGATGAAAGGAAAGCTTGGAATCCCTTTGCAAATTGATTCCAGCATGTATACTGACGCAAATCTATGGCAACTTTTAGAAGAAAAGCAACAAGAATGCTATGGCATCAATGTTTATACTTGGTTATGGAATATAGCAAGAGGAATCCATAAGGATAAAGTGGAACAGCTGAACATGGATTTGTTTATAAATTGTATGGGATAGGTTAAAAGGTGCTTGAAGGATGCCAAGTTGGACAGGAACAACGTCCATGATATGGCTCTTATGGTTAGATCCAATAAAGTACCCGATGATCAACATATGCTGCAGGACTTTCTTGATTGGAATGAACATTACTGCAAGATTATCAAATCTAATGAGATGGATGCCTACAGAGCTACTATCTGGACCATAATTCTGAGTGGTCGACGAGGAGAATCCGGTGGTGAGTAGGGGAAGAACGGTGGAGAAGCCGTTGAGGCTCAACGGCGGCAAAATGATAGGCATTGTTCTCTCTAAAATCTAAACCTTGACGTGTCGTCGAGTCGATTATTGGATTCTAATTTCTGTGTATCTCTGTCTGTGGTCTTCTCTTTCAGAACTCTTCGGGAAATAGGGAGGAAGTGCAGGACAACTTTCCTGGAGGCTGGGTCTTCGCTATCAGAACCTTCGGTATTTTTTTAATAAGAAAACTGTTAAAATGATCGTCTTTTTTTTTCCAACTATCAACTAACTTAGTCCTTTAATTAATATACCTACTATTTTGATCTATTGTTTTCAAATACCAATTAAAATCATCCTCCCATCAATGGTGTGACATGAACCATAAAGGAAATCTGACTTGGTAGTCTATATTGTTTAACACTGTCTAATCCTCACATAAATGATGTTATTTTTTTGCTGAAAAGAAGTTATAAAAATTACGTTTTTTGGGTAAAAATTAGATGATGTTAAATTACAAAGATTACAATGTCATATTTTCATCATAATGCATGTCATACTACTGAAGGGAGGGCCATTTGGGATTTGAAAAATGTTGGATCAAATGGTGACTAACTTAATTGGACTTAAATTGGTAGTTGGCAAAAAATTGGAGGACCATATGCATAACTAAGGTGGACAAAGACTAAGAATACATGTTCGGTTTGGTGTAGTGGAAGTGTATTTAATATAATAATTAAAAAATTATGTATTTAATTTTTATTATGAAATTTTTTATCTTGTTTATTTTATTTTCTTATTTATTTTTAAATTCATGCTTATTTTGGTCAATACTTTAACTTGGTACAAACTGAAATTTTTGTACATTATTAGTGCAATATCTTTTAAAAGTATTTCTCCTTAACACATTCCATTGATTTGATACTCACACCATCAGTGTCGGTTGACACTCACGTGTGTCATCTTATACGGCAATTTTTCTTCTACGCGGCCAATAGGCACTGCTTACATAACTTTAAAAAGTCACATAAACATCATGTGGCCGGAAAACCTTCCATTTTCCCTCCATATGTTCTATTTATTCCCTGCACTGCAAACTTTACCTAGTAAAGTCTGCAGATACATGAGAGTTCCACGTTTCCCTTTCAATTTAAAGTACGTAAATAGGATACAATTTAAGCTTCGATTTTGCCCCCCATTGATTATTCTAAAGCAATTACAATGGAAACTGCATACATTTTAAATTACATTAATAATGGAAATGGGATTTAATGCTGTATTAATTTATAAATTTGACTATTATATAGTGTAATGTTTTGTGCCCCTTAATTTCCTACTTTTTTTTCTATTATATTTTAAACTCAAGAGTATAAGATATAATTGAAAAAAATCATATTAGTAATGTTTACCGGTTGTATAGATGAAAGCATGATCACATACAAGTGACTGTGTGAGTTTTAAATTAATAAAATGCACAAAAAGGGAATACTTTTAAAATATACTAATCGATAAGTATAAAATTGTACCGAACTGAAATATTGGTCAAATATTTTGTACCATGGGAGCAATTACGCCGTCAGAAGTGCCGTGCCTCTCAATATGGGATGAGAATGCAAGATGCAGATAGGATCAAGACCTACTGCTATAATCCTATTGCTGAATTTTGTAACATATAATTTAAGCTAGCTATCTAAATGTCAGGAGTAACACACAAGTGGGAGTATTTTGAATTATCTGAATTAATTTATATGAGCTAGCATATGACTCATGATGCATAAAAATTACATGTACCAAATAATATGGTAAGTTTTGTAGCGTATATATTTAGCATATATAATTTTATTGTTATTTGTAATTTTCTCTTACATGTTTTTTTTTTAAGAGAGAAAGATATAATTATTGCTTGTAACTTCTTTTGCAAAACATAATGTTTCTGGGATAATAATAGAGATAGTGTTATTGCCCATAACTTCAATTTTATATGTGAGGGGTAACACTGAAAATTTAAAAGTGGGACGAATTCGCCAATGGGTTTCCATATAGAGGAAAGATCATTATTATTATTTGATATAATTAAACATGGGTTGAGATTTGTTGGGCTGGGCTTTTGCGTCTCCTCCTAAACTCAATCCCACAACCGACGAGACAACATTGCCGCCATAGATTTCTCGCGCCGAGCAGTCTCCTTTGTTGGAAATCTATACGCGGCGGAAGCGTACATTTCACTTTCAATTAAATTATATTCCCGAGTCCAGTATCTGTTTAATGCAATTTGAAATTCAAATACGAGGAAAAAAGTAGATAATATACATACCTACAAAGACTCCAAGTCGGTCCTTATATTTAAATCCTTAACTCGGCGATGTCCCACAGCGCCTTCACAAATGACTTCAAGAGTCGATTATTTGACTAGACGCACACGTGTACGCATTCCACGGTATCCACATCAAGTTTTTCTCGTAAGCATTGGGAACTGTTCCCAACAATCGGTCACCTTTTTTATTTCGGAATAAAATGCTTGTGTTTAGCACTCAGTAGAACATATCTTCTTCAATCACTCTCGAATATAATATTTTAGATAGCACTATTTTCTTCTCTCAAACTCACACACAAGGATGCCCTTCGGTTTTCCTATATATAGAACACGAAAGGAGACTTTTTATCCTCTTTGGTGGGTGAAACATTTTCACCTCTTTCACCGAAGAGTGGTGTCCCTCCTTTATCGAAGAGAGGTGTCCCTCCTTTATCGAAGAGATGCGCCCCTCCTTCACCGAAGAGACGTGCCCTTCTTTCACCAAAGAGATGTGCCCCACACTGAATTGGCTCAAGATGTGCTTTTTCACAATTGGCACACATTATGTCATTTTCAATAGTATGTCGTTGAGAATAGACCAATCGTTGGTCTACATAAAATGTACTACTCATGTACATATATATATGTATTTATTTTAATCGAATCTCATTTGATAATTTAGCATACGTATATAACTTAGAGTATAATTAAATTTCCATAAATTTAATTTTACAGTTAATTCCGAAACAACCTTATCCAATAAGGTGCGTAACCGATATGGGCAATTCCGTGCTAGTAGAAATTAACTGCCCAACACAAAATTTAAACAATTAAATTTTGGTTACAAGAAATTACTTGTATTGTGTGTGACCCATTGGGCTCTACACTAAGCCGGTAGTGAATTAATTTATCTTATTAAATCTTTTAATAAAATCATCGATTAACTCTTAATCAATTAAGTTCACAAGTCAAGATTAACATTTAGCAACATATCATGACCATCCGGATAGTGAAGATTTCAATCAAAGAATTGAACACCCTTTAGTGATTAGTTTTCGTGCAATTCAATCATTCAGTTATACAATGTACCGGATAAATTAAGATATGGATAAAATGTCAAACCCTAATTTTTATCCATATGCATCTCAATTCTCTAGTAATTAACTCAACAATGAAATATCGGAAACTAGTTTCTGATATTTTATCCTACTCTGGCCAGAGATTTTCTGAGTCAACACTTAATAGAATACATAGGACATTCTCTCCTCTCATGACAAGTAACCGATAATTTATTGATTACACACTATCTCCATAAGAGTCTTGTTGGGTCTAGAATATCCTACTCATGGTTCAGAGAACTATGTAAAGGAATAAACCAAAACACAACTTAACTCTTAGAAGATACTATGTTAATCTCAAGTCTAAGGATCATTTACACATACTATCACCTAAGAAATAACCTATTGACATTTATTTAAAGATCCATTAGGTTAATCCTGTAAGCGGATCAGTTCAGTAAACTCATTTCATAATGAGTACCTACACTCTTATATCAGTGACTCTTCACAAGTAATTGTGAGATCAGTTATCCTTTATCTTAGAGTATGTAACAAGTGTACTAGTCTTACTGGATCACCAATCCCCTATTCAGTGATCCTATAATTAGGAACATTTTAAATTAAAACTTGTGGATTTTAAGTCTCACTGGCATGATCTCATCATAACCTTAAAATCATTATCATAGAGTATAACAGCATATGATGAATAATAATGTTTTACTTTTATTTCATGAATAAACTTACATCAATTGTGATTGGGTTTAAAGCATTAATCCCAACATCCCTCTCCCTCCCTCTCTCTCTCTCTCTCTCTCACTGCGGTGTCAGAGCTGCAGAGGAAGGAGCAAGAATGGCATCCAAGATGGAAGAATTAGACTACTTCCTGTCTCCCCTTCTCCTCCCGTAAGTTCTATTTTTCTAGATGGGGGTGGACTCACCAGATTCAGGTCATGATCCTGCATTCACATCATTTCGGTTGAGCTTGGATTGTTTCGAATCTGTGGTCATCTTTGAGAACTTGCAAAAAAGTCGAATTTAAACGTAGTAGTCTGGATTAACCCTCCGACATTTAAGTAAATATGGGAATTGAATATAAGGAAGAAGAGAGGAAGAGAGGATGGCTCGAGGCGAGAGCCTGCACGTGAGTACGGGGAGGAAGAATTGCCCCATCCCAGTAGGTATACATATGGAGTTTAGGTCGGATGACCCAGATAAGTAAGTCGGGTCGGGTCGGTTGGCCCGGAAGGCCCATAAGCGTTGTCCGTATCAGCTCGCTCCCAAGCTTCCTCCTTTTTGATCGGTGACAACAAGAAAGAGCCCAATGGGAACTGCCGTATCCATCTTTTTAATGTCAATTCGACTGACATGATTACAGAGTGAGGTCCAGCAGGCTATACTGTGGGCCATTAACCTTTTTGATCTAGGCACGTATTGCATTGTGCAGGATTCGAACCCAGCCCAAGGCTCTGTCCATTCTCCCCGCAAGTCAGGGTAATGGATGGAAGTCGTTCGATATAATGACTTCAATATGATCTTTGGCGTCAAACCTGATATACAAAATTCGTGTTTTTGCCCTACCAATGTTCTTGATGGTCTTAGTAGGGAAGTATGGTTGATTGTTATTCAATGATGGTACCAAATATTTATTGCCATGATCTTAATTCGGAAGCGGGTTATGATTTTGCTTAAATACAACTTTAGACCTATCATGTTTGAAATTTTGATCCAGTCTTCTTACACACACCTTACACTTGGAATTGAGTTTGAAGTGATTGATTTTTGCATGTTTAGCATTTGTAAGTAATTTCATGGATTGCATGAATGTTGATTTCACTTTTAAAAAATCATGAGAGTTTGAAAAAAATAGAGACTGTGCTTGAGATTCAACTAGAAAAATCATGGTTTATTTTGAATATTATGCATGAAAAATCATGAGCCGAAACATATGCCAAGATTTTGAGTATCACTATTCGAGTTTGAAATTAAATTGAATATGCACTTTGTGCAATAATAATAATAGGACCCAGTATGCACTTGTGGGGACATATTCGACTATACCCGAGGATAGACTTGAGGAGCACTTCATCACCTAATGCTTTGGATCAACTAGGATGGAAGCCATTAATTGATTCCTCTCCACATGGCCTAACTTAAGGATGAGCCACTTAAAGTCGTACACCATCCTATTTGGTGTTATGAGCTGAAAAATATTAATAGAAAAAGGTGAGTTAAGTGTGTCTTTGTGATTGATTGAAGTATTATTATTTATTCGCTATGTGCAATTCTTGACATGCATAACTTAAGTCAAAGTGTTACAAATTCATGAATAGTTTCTATGGATCGGGATGTATTACAAGAGAAAGTTAAGATTTGGGAAAAAAGTGAGTCATTAGCCAAATTAAGAATTCAGTGATAATGAAGAGGTTATTCTTGAGAATTCTAAAGAATCGACTACTTAGTACTGAAGGGACAATATCGAGATTTGGTACACTATGCTTGTGTTTTTTGTTTTGCTTTTCTTGTTTTCTAGGTTAGCTTTGTTCAAGGATGAGCAAAAGTCTAGGTCTGGGGGTGTTTTAATTAGTTAGTCCTTTTATCCACTATTCAAATCTTGATTTTCAATTTTTTTCTCATGTTCTAGTTACTTTGGTGTTTAACTTTCAAGGTTTTTATTTGTTTTAATTTTGCTTGTGATCAATTGAATTAAAGTTGAATTAGGTTAAATTTGTCAAGGTTGATGCTTCCCCATGAATTTAACTAATATATGTTTTAAGTGGATTTTATAGCTCTAGGTGAAGAAAAGAAGAAGTTCATATCTTTCTAGCCTATTTATCTTAATTTTGCACGAACATCTTGTATTTGAAGTGGTACAAATTAAATATCGTTTGAAAGCTTATCGAGCAGGATTTCAATGCATGAATCAGACTGGAAATGGCCTAGTTATGACGAAAAGATAGAAGATAGCGCATGTCATGGATATAGCTATAATGGAATTAGCACGGTGGGACTTGGACTTTAGCACTTATCTTGATCATTATCGGATAACATTCCGGCAATCAAAGTGCTCCAATGGGATAGCTGAGTTTTCCACCTAAGCACTAGGAAATTTCTTCCTTGACTATCTATGAGCTATTGAAGTAAAGCATTCATGTTGATTGTTGAATTCTCTAACGATAGGGAAATAGGTTTTGTAGTTATCACGTCACCTTCGATCTGAGATGAAAAGATCTCGTTCAACTCTCAATGTTGGGACTCCATATCTCTTTAATTATCCTCTTTCTCAACCTCTTTCTCCTATTATCTCTTCAAGATTTAGCATTTATAATCCAAAAAATTCCACTAAATATGTTCCTCAGTTTTTTTTTAATTTTTTTGAATGTCCTTCAGTAAACTTTCAATATCAACTTCAAAGTCACTATGGAATGAGTAATATGACCATTTATTAAAAGTCCATGATACAAAAATCTTGGATTTAGAAAAAAAATATTTCAGAAAAGATATACATGCTAAATAAGTAAGCTAGTTCTCGCCCTTACTATCCCAAGTATCAAGAAAGTAATCTTATTTATAAACAAATAAGTAGAAATTTCTTAAGTTATAAACTCAATTCAAGTAGTTATTTCCAAGTAATGCAACTCGAATTTCATTCTTCATCATTGTATATAATTCGTATTGTGATCGGAGTTTCAAAATATCATTCAAATAACATCACATTCATGTTTTAATTGTTCTTCTTCTTCTTCTTTTTTTTGGCCAAAACACTTGTTTGATTCTTCAAATAAGAAATATTCAACCATTTTATCCACCGCCTCTATTACTACGATAGCACATGGTTATTTCACGTCAACTAGAATATCAATCACTATAATTCAACCTTAATTCGAACTAATAATTTATCAGCACATTCACTAGCACGATACATATAAAAATGTGCCATTATAGTCATTAGCATGACTTGGATAATAAGTCCAAGAAGTACGCGGTACAACTTGAATAATGTGTCAGTATACCGCTGCCTTAACCTAAGCAATAGTATCAGCTACTTGACCGCATAGATGACATATGAGCCTAAAAACAACATTGTTCCATTTTGTTGCCGATAAAAAAGGTATATCTATCCAATTTTTTGTACACGCTCGTTAATAATAATTTTCAGTGCATAATCCTCTTTTAAAAAATTTAGAAGAAAGCCTTAAGAGAGATGTATATTAACTGGTCGTGGATTATCCTGAATTGTGCCTTCCGTCGATTTAAACTACAGGAGAAATCCATGTCATGGTTAGTGTAGCATAGCATTGAGAGAGAAGCATTATGCTCTTTCTACTACCAAATCCATGCTAAATCTAGCTAGTTTAGTTTCTGGTTTATTTGGCGAGCTTGATGATCATCCATTTACAATATGCTTCCTTATAATATTAGTGGTTGAAGTCCAAGTGAAAACACATAATGGATGATCGAAGATTAAGTTGGAATTTATCATTTTACATGCTCATGATAAATGAAGAATATGTTATTTTCTTTTGTAATATATTGATTTTCTTGTGTCTGTAGCATAGTTTTAAAAACCGGACCGGGCCGGCCGGTTCGACCGGTTCGACCGGGAACCGGCCACTCACCCGGTCCGGT
>CXYZ01008245.1:890112-910670 GCA_900006705.1 Sonneratia caseolaris
GTTATATTGATGATTTTTGTTATAAATTATATTCAAATTATGATATTATGTAAATTTATTAGTAATATTATATTATTAATATTATTTTTTAAACATGCGGTTCAACCCATTGAACCCCCGGTCCGACCCATGAACCCATGAACCCATGCCTACACCGGTTCCCGGCCCGGTCCGGTTTTAAAAACTATGGTCTGTAGTAAGAAGACTAGTTTAATATTCTCCATATTAATGGAATTTTTTGCTTTTATGTATATATCTTGATTGAGAAAAAAAAGGGTGTTTTTCTTTATATATAATATATCTTGATTTGTATATTTACATATACACTTCAAGGAAACTACGGTTGACCCGTCAAAAATGTACTTCAATTTGGAAGTCAATTGGTCAACCTTAGAATTTTCCTAGATGTGAAATGAAAATTCAGTGCACTTGATTCTAAGTTGTCAGTCACGTGGGAACGACTGTCTTATTATCAGTGGGCGGCGGCTACTGAACTCCACCACAACCATAATTTCTTCAGTTCGTGCTCTGCCTCTTCTCTTCCTTCTTATTTCACTCCCCTATGAGATGCCTCCACCGCTCCGTGATGGTGGAGGAGCAATGTCACGTTGCTTCTCCTCCTCGAGCTTCTATCGTTTCCTCTTCCTCTTCTTCCTGTCTCTGCCCCTGTTCTTCCCCTGTAAAGGGCATAACTCATTGTCAATGGGCCATTTTCTACGAGATGGTGAAACTTTGGTGTCCTTGCGTGGGAAATTTGAACTGGGATTCTTTAGCCCCGCAAATTCGACACTTCGATGTGTTGGGATATGGTACTGCTAAATCCTCAACTCTTATTTCTTTTGGCAATCTCTTTTGCTTTACCCCTCTATTTGCATCAATCAGTCGATTTACTTTCTTGAAGCTTCAGGCATTGAGTTGGTTGATTCGAACCTTCTTGGTTTTGTCGTGTCTCATAGGTATCACAACATTGCAGTGGAATCAATTGTATGGGTTGCGAACAGAGACAATCCTCTGTCCGACAAAAATGGAGTCTTGACAGTTAGGAGCAATGGCAGTATAGTAATTCTAGATGGTAGCAACAGGACGATCTGGTCTAGTTCCAATTATTCATCGTCTTCCCAATCCACCAACTCAACTGCCACTCTGATGGACACAGGAAATCTAATCTTGATCCCCGCTGAGGACAATGATACCGACAGCTATCTCTGGCAAAGCTTTGACCATCCGACTGACACATTCCTCCCTTCCATGAGGGTGAAAGTGAATCAGGCTATGGGCGAAAATCGGGCCTTTACTTCGTGGAAATCAGGGAGCAACCCATCCCTTGGGAATTACACGATGGGAGTGGACCCACGAGGATCACCTCAGATTGTAGTTTGGGAGGGATCAATTCGGAGGTGGAGAACCGGGCACTGGAATGGACTGATCTTTATGGGGATCCCAAACATGAATGCCAATTATCTCCACGGTTTTCAACTCTCAAGCATGGAGTCAAATGGTAACATGTATTTTACCTATACTCCATCAAACAGTTCAGACCTTTTGAGGTTTCGGATCAGGTGGGATGGACAGGAGGAGCAGCTTAGGTGGAATTCGACTCAGGATCAGTGGGAAGTTCTGCAGAGGCAGCCGGCCAACCGTTGTGAAGTATACAACCACTGCGGAGATTTTGGGATATGCAACATGGAGAATTCTGCAGTATGTAGCTGTATGAAGGGGTTTACTCCAAAGCATGCCGTGGAGTGGAAGAATGGGAATTGGTCCGGTGGGTGCATGCGGAGAACAGAACTACAATGTGGGAAGAATACTTCTACTAGTTCATTATAGGAAGGTGGGGGAGATGGATTCTTGCAGATAGATGGTGTGAAGTTGCCCGATTTTGCAGATTTAGATTCTGCAAAGAGTGCTGACGACTGTAAAGCAAGTTGTCTAGGCAATTGTTCGTGCTATGCCTTCTCTTATGTGGTTAATGTTGGGTGTATGGTTTGGAGTGAGGATTTGATTGATGTGCAACATTTCGAATCCGGTGGATGGAGCCTTTTTGTTCGTGTTACAGCTTCTGAACTAGGTAAGGTGAAAACGCTGAATGACCGTTTTCTCCTAAATTATGCAAGATCTGATCCACAGAACTTGCTGAATTTCATTATTTAAGGAAAAGAACTGGTTTTTAAATGCCCTTCAAGATGAAAATACTACGTTTATTGACTTCATCGGATTTAGCCATGAGATCATACCCTTGTTGTGCAGATGGGAGCGAAATCTCCACCATCACGATTGTTCTTGTTGTCGTGATTGGAGGTTTCCTTTTCAGTGCATCGCTGTGGCTTCTCTGGAGGTTTAAAGACAATGTAAAAGGTAAAATTTTGTTATCGAAATTAAAGCACTAACCTTTGATCTTTTTCTGTTTTTCTCAATTTTTGCCTATCTTTTCTTTGCAGAATACTCAATCTCTTGTTGCAGGAGAAGGAAAAATGAGCTGCCACAAATCGATATCAGCATGAGTGCCACAGAACCCTCTCTGGATTCATCAGGTCAATACGATCTTGTCAGAGATTTGAAGCAAGTGGGCACTCCTGGTTTGCCACTATTCAATTTCAGTGCTGTAGCAACCGCGACAGACGACTTCTCAGAACACAATAAGTTGGGAAAAGGAGGATTTGGTCCTGTATATAAGGTAACTACAACAAGATGCCACCTTTTTGATAATTACCTGAGTTATTTCATGCTTGAAAAAGAAATGGATTTTTTGCATTTTTCTAATAGGGGAAGCTACCGTGGGGGCAAGAAATTGCTGTTAAGAGGCTCTCAAGGAAATCATGTCAAGGCCTCGAGGAATTTAAGAATGAGCTCGCACTGATTGCAAAATTGCAGCACAAAAACCTTGTGAGACTACTAGGTTACTGCGTCAAAGGGGAAGAAAAGATGCTAATTTATGAATACATGCCGAATAAAAGCTTGGATTGTTTTCTTTTTGGTAAGTTTAGCCTCATAAATTTTTGTTCTATCCATATGGAAATAGAGTTTAATGAAATGAGAGGTCATTTCTGACTATCACCTTCTTAGCAGATCAATCCAAGAAACATCTACTAGACTGGAGGAAAAGATTACAAATCATTGAGGGGATTGCGCGAGGGCTCCTCTATCTTCACCGAGACTCGAGGCTGAGAATAATCCACCGAGACATGAAGGCGAGCAACATTTTGCTTGATGAGGAGATGAATCCAAAGATTTCTGACTTTGGCATGGCGAGAATTATTGGTGGGAATCAATATGAAGCCAATACTGCCCGTGTTGTCGGCACATTGTAAGTGGAGTAATAAGTTGCAATAGTTAATTAGATGTCTATCTTGAAAGAGTCGGCGAGGTTGAGCTAAGTCTCCTCCTATTTGCAGCGGTTACATGTCTCCCGAGTACGCAATGGGAGGGATGTTTTCCGTAAAATCTGACGTCTACAGCTTCGGAGTTCTGCTCCTGGAGATTATAAGCGGAAGTAGAAACACCGAGTTTCAGTCATTGGAGCATTCTAATCTCATAGGACACGTGAGTCATGAATGCTTCATGAGTTTTCAATTGTTGAAACTACTCTCAGCAAGTTCTATCCTAACGATAAGCCTAACATGTTCTTCCTCTCTAGGCATGGCATTTATGGAATAAAGGGGAAGTACTGGAACTTGTTGATCCTGCAATTGCAAGCTCGTGTGTGAGAAACGAGGTAGACAGATGCATCCATGTAGGGATGCTGTGCGTGCAGGACTCGGCTGCTCAGCGGCCAACCATGTCTTCGATTATTCTTTTACTGGAGAGTGAAGCTACAACTCTTCCAGACCCGAGGAAGCCCACATTTACTTCAAATAGGAGTGGGATTGATTCGGATCACTATTTCGAAGGGAAGGATGTCAACCAATCTTTGAATGATGTTACAGTCACAAGGGTAGTCGGTCGATAAGATGCAGAAATTTTGCTGGGTGTTCCTTTTTTGAATATGTGATTGATAGTACTGGGATTGCATTATTCAGGCTTGTACATGTATATACACGAGTTTTTTCTTGCTCATGACATTGATGGGTGGAAATGCAACTGTTATCTGATTTTTCTAGCTCTACCAACAGATATTTGAGGCTCTTGCTTTCTTCTAATAATAATTAGATTGAGGGGAAAAAAAGAGAGAGAATAGGTTCGGTGCATGCTAATAATTAGAGTGATATAAGAGCAGGTAATGAATATGAGAGTGAAATTTATTTGCATGCTTAAGCTAACACAACTTAGGTTTGCTTGCAATGAGAGTGAAGTAATTCGTGGGGGAATGTTAAGAGATAGCTGATCACTCTAGATATCCTTATTAGAGTTGGTGCTTAAATTTGGTTCCTCAATGTTAATTGATCTAGAGATAGAATAAGTTAGTATTATCCTCAAAGTTCATCTTAGTTCCATTGAGTTGTGGGTTAAGTGTATTTAGAACTTTAGGATAGCATCACACTCAATTGTTTGTATTAGGAGTGAAAACTAAGTTAAAATTAGGACTATGTGAAGTTGGGAACCCTAAGTCTCATTCAAATTGGTTGAATTTTGTGTTTTTGCTTATTTTGTTTTCTTTCCTTTCTATTTTGAATTCTTACACCACAATATTGAATCAGTTTGGCTTGTTTTTTAAGTATGATGAACTAAAGTCTAGTAAACTAAAATCCTCATGGGAATGATATTTTACTCTCTCTACCACATTCCATGAAACATACACTTGGGTGTTTTTCCATCTTTTAATATATGCAACAGGCTTTCAACATAATTGAAGCTAAGGCCAATGACTACTTCTTGGAGCGACCGTGCCACCAAGGGCAACATCTAGAGTTCATTCCATCAATGATATCTCAGCACTTTCAACAAAGATAGATGTGATTTTGGTAGCCATGAAAGCATAGGAAAGAGGAGCAAGTTTAAGTTGTAATGGAGAATCAATCTTGGATGCTGATCTCAAGGAGGTGAACTATGTGGTGGCAACCAAAGGAACGACTCTTTCTCAAACCCCTATAATTCGGGTTGGAGGAATTATGCCAACCTCTCCTAGGGCAACAATAGGCCAATTCAACCTCCATATTTGGATTATATTATTTTGATGATAATGGTTGTGTGTTGCCTTACTTGGCTAAGTTTTGATTTCATTCAGGTTGATTAGTTTTGCTTGAATTTAATGTAAATAGTTTTCTTCATTTTTTTCATGCTTGCAAAAAAAATGAAAATCTGAATTTTTTTAATTTTAAAAATTTACGTTTTTGTGCTACCAATGTTCTTTAATAACTTGAATTACTGTAGGAAATGACTCAATTGTATTACTTGAGGTATGTACATTTATAGATGTAAATACAACTAAGAAAGGAAATAAATCACAGCTGCAATATGTTAATTATGGTACAACAATCAAAATGATTCTTGAGAATATTGAATATTATCTCCATCATAGTTATTACTCCCCCGCAAGCCCAATGGGAGGTCACAAACATTGAGCTTGGACCGAAGAAAAGTGAAACGTGCTAAGAACAGCCCCTTGGTGAGGATATCAGCAACTTGTGCATCAATGCCAATAAAACGAACAAGAAGCTGGCGACGACGGACACACTCACGAACAAAGTGGAAGTCAATTTCAATGTGTTTGGTGCACGAGTGGAAAATAGGATTTGCTGTCAAGTAAATAGCAGATAGATTGTCACACTAAAGGATTGGCGAAGTAGGAGAATGGTAGCCAAGCTCTGACAAAAGAGATTGAATCCAAATAAGTTCGGTTGTCGCATTCCCGAGACTTTTATATTCTGACTCAATACTAGAACGGGCCACAGTGCATTGTTTCTTGGAGCTCCAAGAGATCAGTTTGGACCCGAGGAAAATGGTGAAGCCACTAGGCAAACGTCGATCATCAGGGTTGCCGGCCCAATCTGCATTAGAAAAGCCATGGAGAATAAGGCGAGAGTCCTTCCATATGTATAATCCATGATTACTGGTCCCCTTTAGATAGCGAAAAATCAGCTTGACCACAGTCCAATGAGATGAGGAAGGACGATGCATGAATTGATAGACTTGTTGTACAGCAAAAGACAAGTCAGGCCTTGTTAGAAGAAGATACTGTAATGAACCCACAATTTGACGATAGACAAAGGGATCAAGGAGTGGATCACCGTCAAAAATAGATAGGCAAGGGCCAGCGGTGATTGGAGTGGATGAGGGTTTGCAATCAGACATAGCAACCCATTTGAGAAGATCATGGATATACTTACGTTGGGTCAACATAACTCCTTGAGAGCAACCATGAACCTCAATGCCTAAAAAATGATGCGATGGATCAAGATCCTTCATGGCAAACTCTTGATGAAGAGAGGAAAGGAGATCATTGAATGGGGCATTGGGTGATCCCGTGAGAATTATGTCATCAACATAAACGAGTAAATATATCACATAGGCAGAGGTGCATAGGATGAAGAGGGAGGTGTTAGCCACAGAGCTAATAAAGCCCAATTGCAAAAGGAATGTACTGAGACGAAGGAACCATGCTCAGGGTGCTTGCTTCAAGCTATAGAGAGAGCGGTGAAGCTTACAAACATAATGAGGCTTGATGGAGTCAATGAAGCTTGGAGGTTGAGCCACGTAGACTTCTTCATCGAGATACCCATGAAGGAATGCATTCGTAATATCAAGCTGGCAAATGGACCACTAAGAAGAGATGGCAATAGAAAGAATAACACGAATCGTAGCAGGCTTAATGATCGGGTTGAATGTATCAACATAGTCAAGACCTTCTTGTTGGGAGAATCCACGGGCCACCAAACGTGCCTTAAAACGATCCACGGAGCCATCAGGTTCCTATTTGACTTTGTAGACCCACTTGCAACCAATAACTTGGCGATTAGAAGGATAGGGAACTTGCTCCCAAGTATGATTATCAAGCAAAGCCTGATATTCAGCACACATGGCCGCTAACCAATGAGGATCATGACATGCTTTAGCAAAGGTCCTAGGTTCCTATAGGGTAGAGGAAATAGCAAATGTAGTAGGATAGCGAGAGATAGAAAATTGTCGAGGAGGGAGAGAGCCATCTTGGGAGCGTGTAATCATGTTGTGAGTCCGAGGGATGCCTGCAAGAGTATTGTTGCGAGGACCAAGAATGACATCAGAAGATGAAGAAGGAGCAAGAACAACTGGAGGTACCTTAGTAGGAGTAGGCTACGCCGAAGCTGATGAAGGAGCAGTGGCAGGTACACCCATTGTGGAAGGTAAAGGAAGGGAGGTTGGGGGTGAGTCAATGGTGGACGGAGCTGTCGGGGATACCAGAGAGGAATTGTTGCAAGGCCGTGTGTCAACTAGTCCCAAGGAGAAAGGAAAGTGAGAGTTATTAAACATAACGGTACAACATATAAAGATACGGCCAGTATGAGGATCAAAGCAACGATAACCTTGATACCCATAAGGATAACTGAGAAAGACACAAGGGCGGGAACAGAATTGGAGCTTGTGTTCTCGATAAGGACAAAGACAACCAAAAATGTGAAGGAAATGATAATCAGGAGGTGTAATGTGGAGAACCTGAAATGGAGAGAGAAAATGGATAGATCTAGTGGGCAAACGATTGATAAGATAAACTGCTATCTCGAAAACAAAATCCTAGAATTTCATAGGAAGGTGTGATTGAGCAAGGAGAGTTAGGCCCATGTCAACAATGTGCCGATGCTTACGTTCTGCAGAACCATTTTGTTGTGGGGTATGTGGGCAAGAAATGCGATGAGAAATTCCATGATTTTGTAATTCATATTGAAAATTAGAGAAGAGGAATTCTTTAGCACCATCAGATTGAATAACTTTAATTTTTTTATCAAAGTAGTTCTCAACACGAAATCGAAAAGCACAAAAATTTTGAAGAAGATCTGCCCTGAATTTCATAACAAAATACCAGGAAAACTCAGAAAAATCATCAAGAAAATGCACATAATAGTGATAACCAATATAAGATTGAATCGGTGCAAGTTCCCAGATATTAGTGTGAATTAATTGTAGAGGAAAAGAACTTTTATTCATAGACAAATGAAATGGAGATTGAGCTAGCTTTCCAAGTGGACATGATCTACAAAAGAAAGGTTGACAGTGTTTATTGATGTGCGGAAAACAAAGTGATAAGACACGATGAACTATTAGGACAGTAGGATGACCGAGACGTTGGTGCCATAAGGAACTCAGCAGGGAAGAATTGGCAAATGCACGAGGAGAGAGAAAGAATAGCTAGGATCGGTTGTCAAGCAGTAAAGTCCATCTCTAAGCATTCCCCGAAATATCTCCTCGTGAGTGCATAGGTCCTTAATAATGAAATGAGTGGGATGAAGTTCAAAAAAGCATGAATTATCTTGGGTGAATTTTGGAACAGAAAGTAAATTCATGGAAATTTGGGTAACACAGAAAATATTATTTAACCGAAAAATTTTAGTAGAGGTGGTGAGAGTGGAAGAACTAATGGAGACAATAGGTAAACCTGAACCATCGCCAATCATCAATTGCTCGGGAGTAGCCTAATCCTCTTGAAGGGAGAGGTTAGAGAGGTCAGTCGTGACATGATGTGTTGCCTCGGAATCGATGTACCAATCAAGATTGCAGGTTCCTAAGTCATTGCCAAAAGCAATATGGGCTTGAGGAAGTTGAAATTTTTTGAGTAAATAGGGACAGTACGCTGCAAGATGTCCGTGTTGGAAACAGAGTTGGCATATAGGCCTAGAATTAAGGTGTTGAATCGGTGCTGGGTGAACTGACCCAATTGGACCAGTCCCGTTGGAAGCAGATCGTGGACCGGTCTGGCGAGGTTGAGAAAAACCCAATCTGTTGGGCTGTGGGTTGGAAAATTGATGTGCAGTCCACTGTTCTGCCCGAGGCCCAACAGAATGACGTGGGCGGCTAGAAGACATGTGACCACGGCGTCGTCCTCGTCCAAAACCTCCTTGGAAACCCCGGCTTCCTCGACCTCTTGTAGATGATGCATGAACAAAATTGGCAACCGGGATAGCATCGGGAGCAGCACCGAGCAAATCGGACAGCGGGGCAACATATGGAGCCTTCGATTTCTTGTAGTCGCACTTGGCTTCTTGGTTCAGTAAAAGGGATTTGAGCGAGTCAACCGTCATGGAGTCGATCGTAGGCGCGAGAGCAAGACAAAGCGGTTCCCAGTCATCCCCTAGGCCATCGAGGATCCGATCGTTGATTTCGGAGTCGGACTTGGGTCGCCCGAGTTGAGCAAAGCGTGTGTTCAAGCTGGACAACTCAGTCAGGTAATCAGCCATGCTCCGATGGCCTTTGATGAGGTCGCGCCACTGTTGATCGAGCAAGTCTTTCTGTGCCCGAATTTGAGAATCGAACAATGTTTGTAGTTTGGACCATGCCTCCGCTGCTGAACGCACACCTACAAGCTGTAGATTAATATCAGTGTTTACAGAGACTAGAATAGAGGTGAGGCAAAATTAGTCATATGTTCGCAAAGTCTGGTAGTCCGGGTTGGGTGTGATGATGTCTGATCGCCTTGCTTGGTGGTGATGGTTGTCAGTGGCGATGCAATAGTGCCTTCAGCATACCCGATCAGCTTGTAGGCATCAAGGAGCGGAACCATTATATTTCTCCAAAGGTAATAATTTGATCCGTCGAGCTTGATTGAAATGGTTGGGAGACTATTGGGTAAAGCGGAGAAGCCAAGAGGAGGTATTTGAGTAGTCATGTTTGGTGAGTAGTGACGACTAAGAGGTGGACGAAAAGAAAGTAAAGGGAGAGAGAGAGAGAGAGAGAGAGAGAGAGAGAGAGATGACAGCCGAAAGCTGTGAGGGGAGCCCGAACGGTGCAAGGCTGAAAGAGAGAGGGATGGAGTTTTCCCAGGGCTCTGATACATACTAACTTGCATTACTACAGGAATGACTCAATTGTATTACTTGAGATATGTATATTTGTGGGTGTAAATATAACTAAGAAAGGAAATAAATTACAGTTGCAATATATTAATTATCTTAGTAGGGAATTATGGTTGATCATTGTTCAATGACAATACCAAACATTGCTTGAACTTCAGGCTTGTCTTGTTTCATTACCTCCGCACATTGTTAAAAGCTAAGTGATGGACCATTCTTTTTCATGTATGTTATAAGAGTTTTTGAATGGTCCATATTCAATAGGTAAGGAATCGAGAATGAAGTGGACTAATAAAGGCTCAAAGATGTCAATCTTTAGAGCCTTGAGTTGAGCTATCATATCCCTCATTTCTGTAATGTGCATAAGCACACCTTTAGAACTGTCGAAGCTCATGCCCGTCAGTCTCTTAATTAGGGTACTTGCCGAGGCCTTAAACGAAGTAGCAAATTGTTCCTCAACTGCTTTTAGAAAATCTTGAGCCCGAGTCATCTCACTGACTGCTTCCTATTGCTTTTGACATGGGGCTTCATGAGCATGAGGCTCGAGCGGTTGGATTTCTCCCAACACTCATACTGTTCCTTAACATCAAGCACATCTCTTTCCGTATGAGCAAGTGGCTCCTTCTCACATAGCGCATAGTCAAGGTCCACGTATCTCAAAGTAAATAAAATATATTCCTCCCCATCAAAAAGGTTTTGTCCATCAAGAACTAGAACATGAACAATATTCTCAAAAACATATTGAAGAAGAATTGCAAATATCAAATATATATTAAGTTCTATGATAGATTAGAAATAACCATATATAGTAAATTCAATATTTCCTTTGGGGATAGGCCACGAATATTGCATGAACTCACTGGTGAGACAAGTAAATCCAATAATCACCATAAAATTACCCCTCATTCCTTTGAGACATAGGATAATCCCATAGTAATATCAAATTTACCTTCTCAGACTAATCTAAGTCCCAAGATTAATAATAGCCCTTTGGGGCAAAGCTATTAGCCCCATGACTCAATTACAATTTTGATACTAATAACCATACCATAATATAACTATATGTGATTTTCCTTATGTATGGCGCTTTGGCTACTCCAGTAATTTTAAAATCACACTATATAACATCATACAATCACGTAACCTAATATATATATATATATATATATATATTTGTGTTTGTGTTCTAGAATCATTAAGAATTTCTCACTACATAAAATATCACACAAGATATAATTAATTCAGTCAATATCATATGGCAATTCAATTTTAACTTCAAGCATCAACGCATACACATATTTATTTCAACAAATTAACCTAAGTTGACTTGATCAAAATTTTTATCGAGAATTCAATCAAACACCGAAACCAAATTTGAAAAGTAAAGAACTTTCCCCATTTTTATTTAATTGGCAAAGTTTCCTGAAGATAGGAGCAACCCAACCTATCGGCTTAGGTCAAGAGAGCCAATCTACTGGCAGTAAGAAAGAGACAAGCCTCCCCGTCCCTCAGGGGTACAGTTTATCAATTGGTTCTCAGTGATACAAATAGCCAGGCGAACTCAAACACTTGCTCTCCTTCCTCCACAAGCAAATAGGGTCATCTTCGCCATTTCCAAGCCCGTTCAACAACCCCTCCTCCTTGAATTGAGAGCCTCAGAAGTCACTGCGCTCCCTAACAACCTTGTGATCCAATAGTTTGAGTTTCTAACACGATTGCGGGCCATGATTGAGAGAACTGTGCAAGATGGTGTGAAGGTGGAAGTAGATCGCTCTGTTGAAGAACGGTTGAGGACTGAAGGTATGGGAAAGGCCCACAAAGTTAACCGTCAAGTGGAAGGAAGAGCATGAGGCCAAAAAAAAAATGGTGGAAGGAAGAGCCTACTTGGACGTGACAAGGCATTGAAATTCAATCGTACAATTCCGATTGTCTTGGATCCTTGACAAGCCTATTTGGATTACAGCGGAATTAAGATCCACGATTGTCCCATATGAAGCCAAGAAGGAAAGGCCCGAATTTTACCTATGCCTCTCTGTTCACTCTATCGATTCCCTTATCTAGTCAACTCCAATTGCCTTGCCCGTGTAATTCCCTCAAGTCGTGTATTGATTCCGTTCTCACACTGCTTTAAAGGAAAGTGAGAAACACAGGTGCAAACAGAAGGAGAGAGAAGGAAGCACAAAAGATCAGAGAGATGTGAAATGGATTCTAGTAGTGAAAGTAAGAGAGACATCAACGTTGAGAGGACCAATGCCATAGATAGGGAGGACAGTGTGCCGAGAAGCTAAAAGAGACGTGGCACCGCAGGTCACCTTGAGATTGAGTTGCGCATGAAGGCCCTTGAATCATTCAAAGCAAAGAAGTGTGCCAAGTCACCAGCCTAGTTGCAGGCTTTGAAATCTTTATGAATGAACGTTCAATCCAACTGTGTAGGATATTGTCTTTCTTGCTTGCCTATATCTGCTCGACAGAAGCTAATAATTCCCAAACATCCCCCATTCCTCCTCTGCCATCCTTCCTCATGTTTGTGAAAGACGATCAAGAATCCAGGATGGTGCACTGCAGTTAACAGGAAGGGGAGCTGATAAACAGTGTATAGAAAGCGGGAAGTGAAATTATGGGGACACAAGCAAAATTACAGCTTTGAAATAAAAGGAAATTGGCGATTTGAAGTAAATATAGGGATGATGAGGACGTAGGATTAAAAGTTTAGTGCCGTTGTCGTCATCCGCATAGACTTAATCATGACAACTCAGCGTAATGTGACGCCGTAAAAGTCCCTGTAATTTTCTCGGGGGGTAAAGATTGTGCTTGGTTGTGCATATGTTAAAATGACCGATTTGCCCTTTTAGTAATCTATCCCCTCATCAATCTTAATAGTTAATTATAATTGATAAAGCTTAACATATGGAGCAGTGGAGAACAATCCAACAATAGCGATGCCCGTTGTCCTTAGCATGCATGGATAAAGTAATTCACGATTTTGTTTTCCTGTTAGAGTTATCATAAACTTAATATAGAATCAGAGAAATAAAATTATAAGAATATGATACACTCATGGTTGGCAATTCAAGTTGAACTAGGCCACAGACTCACACGAGGGAAGGAAGATATGAGGAAGTAAGTTATGGCTAGATTTTTTTTACAGCATATATTTACATGATGTGGTGAGCAAGAGACCAAAAGCTCTTTCAGATTTCAGTTTCTGCACCTGATGCGTAAGTAGGCTCGATGATAAGCCTCAGTGAATGTGTATAAGCTCATAATCCCAACTACTAGTAGCTGAATTGCCTCCGAGGGTTGCAGACCATTTTTGGTTCTGCGATTCTTAATTGGCTTTGCATTTTGTAGGTGATGCTGTAACTCCTCTATTGTTGCAATCTACCCCAAGTATATTTTGTAAAAATTATCAACAAATACAGTTTCTTACTTCAAAAAATAAAATAAAATAGTAGGAGTATCTTACTATGGGACTACTCTCAAGTTCTCTTAGTTATGGACCATCAATTTGTACCATTATATTAGATTTTTTCTTCCCTTACTAATCCACACATTTAATTAATTATCATTATTTCACCCCAAACAATATATCATAAATTTATATATATATACACATATATCAATAATTTCATAGAATGATTCTATAAAAAAAAGGATATTTTCAAAAGTTAAATTTCCTCCTTTTTTCTAGGTTCAAAAATGAAGGAGAATATTGCATTTGGTCCCCCCATAGCAAATACGTGTCCAACAAGTACTCTACTTTCATATCGTGAAGAGACCCTAAAAAGCAGGAGCGGTGGGCCGTCCATGAATTCCACTAGAGCGCCTCCGACAAAAAATGGACAAACACAGCATGAAATCAAAGGCTCGAATTCGGGAAATTGCATCTTCATTATATCTTTATTTCCCCCTTTTTTCTGCTTTTTTTATAGGAAAAGGCAAAATAAAAAAGGAAAGTGCATGACAGCCTTGTACAAGTACATTTATATAGGAACAGGAACAAAAGGAGCATTCTGTTGATTAGCTCCAGGAGCTAAATTCGGCTTCCTGATTGACTAACAGCATAAAAAAAGGGGGAAAAAAAGTCTAATATATGATTCAAACTGAATTTAGCACTTGTTCCTGTTCCTAATCTCCAGCTTTTTCATAAAATAAGATAAAAATTAACTAAAAATTATTCTTCCTGATCAGTGGCTCCAGTTCAATCATCTTCTGTAGCAAGCCATCATTTTGTTCCTGCTGCCATGGCCCAGCACTTGGTAGTGTAGTGTACGTGGTCTCACCTCCTCATCGTTATCTCTTCTTCCACTCTACTTAATTATATAATTTTCCCTCAAACAAACCGAGTTAGAATGGGAACTTGTAAATCTAAAGAGCTTTCCCAGTGTCCCTGAACGGATTTACCGGAAGGATCCCCGAAAAGTCGGCATCCAGATATCAGTTGGGGTCTCACTAGTCACCGGAAATGTGCTAGATATTGGCACCAAGCAAAGTCCTCGGCTCTTCAGGTCTACATTTGGCCTTTCTGCATCTTTCATCAATTTCTCAGCGGAAACCTGTGAATTTCATTCATGGTTATGTCAGTTAGCTCATAAATTATAATAATTCAAAGTAATTACCAAATGGTTAATATCTTGTAAGAGTAACTTCTTTGCTTCATTGAAAAGGTTATTACATATCTGACCCATGAAAGAACAAAAAGATAAGTTCTGTTATTTGACCTGTTGATCCTGAAACGGAGCTCCATTTTTCGTGTATGGTGTGGTTAGAACCTGTAATTAGCAACATCACTTTGATTAGCTCTAAACTCCACCTCGTAATCATATCAACATAACATTTTCAGAGAAGAAAAACGAAATTTCAGCATTAATATATGTCAAACGAGACTCACGTTGACTTGATCATGCAAGAACTTGATGTACTCAATAGCTTCATGTAGAACTGAGGCTGTATCAGTCTGGAAAAGGGAGAAGCATTTTTCAGATAAATATTCCCTTAAAAGGCTTAGTATGACATTCTCTCTTTACTAATCTCTCCTGAAAAGTGGCGAGTAAATTGCAAAAGTTTACCTTTCCAAAAGGTGAAACCAGTTGCTGGAGGGTAGTGATTCGGTCCCCTAACTTCTCTTTCCGGACCTGATGACATACCAATTCGCAAGTTAGTTCTGCCCCCATCACTGCAATTAAATTGCAGGACATCATTACAGAAAGGAAAAAAAAATCCGTGTATTATCAAAACCATTAATTGAAAATGAATCCAGGAACGTCTTGAGAGCGTACAGAACCACATATAAAGCCATAATACGCAGTGAGTCATAAAATTTAGAGAGATCACATATTATACTATATCTTTAACCTTGTTCAATACTTAGCAGTTTCCATCAATATATATAGTTGACAGAAGTAACGACAAATGATATCTCGCGTGGATTGAAAGCAACTTTCAGCTCTGTAACAGCTTTTCAACAGCCAGTTATGGTCCACATAAAGTTACGGACATCAAAACTCGTCTAATTTATGATTGTTGAAGGTAAGGTACCTTAAACGTTGGCATTGGTGATGGTGTTTCAATCCTGGCCCTTTTGAAAGCAGGTTCCTGGTTCGCTTTCTTCCCCACTGACCCACTGACCTGAGAACATTGAGAACTTGCTTGAATATTCAATCAAACCGCAAAAGACGGGACTTATTGTTGACATCTTTGTTCAACCGTGTACCATGTACATACCTTTGTTGCTTTGCTGGAACGTATCGGTTTCTCATCACATGAGCCGACAGAGAGTGTTGATTGGGGTGAAGCTAGGAGACTTGCTCGGATAACATCAAGAGCCGACAAGGAGGCATTCCAGTATGGTGTCTTGTTAGAGAATTGAAACCGACTGGACTGAGGTGGGTTTGGCAGTGAGCTATTGTTCGGTTTCAGGGGAGAGGGCAGCTTCACGAAGGAAGCTGGCGAGGAGTCATCAGAACAGATCGACCCATAATTGGGTACCAACTGGGTGGGATAGTCTGCCGCTGGAGCGGTTGGTTGGTTCTCAAAGACAGAAGTAGGTGGTTGGTCGAGCAAGGAACTCTTATTCATAGTTGAAGGATATGTAGACGAGAATGAAATATTATGGTTACTATAATTCTCAGATGCTTGGGCAGGAAAATTAATTGGGGTACTGAAAGCACTGAATCTCGGGGAATCTTGATCTTCGACCAAGTTCCCGGAGAAGCTTCCATTCAGTCCAGGACTCCAGTTCCTCTGGATCTGAGATGTGTCAGACAACCCAGTTTCGAGCACAATATTGTTGGGATTGCTTTGATTTGAAGTCATTATTCCGTTGCTGGCACCGTCATCACTGTCAAAGAGATAAGATAAAGAAATTTTATCATCTTTGATGCTTGTTATGTATTAGATTCTCTCTGCGCTCATCTTTCCTTTTTCTCATTCATTTTTCCTTTTCCTGTGCATCCCTCAATCAACTCTATGTTGACCTCCTCTATCTAATTATTGCAAACATGAAATTCACAAGAATGTTTCCATTTTCTTTCACCCTTCTCACTGAAAATTAAACTTTCACATTACATGAAGAAGAGACGCCTAATTAGGCAATACTTACTCTTGCATGGGAGGAATTTTATCAAAGATGTGAGGAAATTTTTATAAAGAAAAAATGAAAAGAATCCATATACTTACAACAGCAAACCTTGAGTCCAATCGCAGTTTCCCGGGGAAGCTAGACCGCAAAAGTTCGACTCTGCTGGCCAACCGAAGCTTGCCATACTGGCAGCAACTCCCGAGCATGGCGATAAGCAGCCCCTGAAGAGTATGTTCCTCGACGGGTTCCACCGATTGCCACTGCATACACCGCCTCGATTAATAAACTCTTCGGCCATAGGCACGGATCGCGTATTATACGGCAGCTGTAATCACACGGTTCCCTTCTGTGTATGTGAATCAATTATTTTGCCGAACTCCTCCTCCCTCCTTCTTCTTATTGTTTGGTGGAGTTCGTTCTCTGAAGATTGATAAAGAAGGGGTGGGATATTTATATTTGAATGGAATGCAAAAGGCTAATGGAAGCAGCCGGAAGAACCTGGTTGACATTTCAAGGGCACGATTGGACATATGGAAGAGATGAGATGAAGGCTTCTTCTTCTTCTTTTTTTTTTTAAATGGAATTCGTTTTTTCTTTTCCTCACTTTTGGAATTGTTTTTATTTCCTTGTTCTTTTCCCCCAAATTGTCTCTCTCCTAGGGATAACTGGTCTCATTTTGTATTTCATAAAATGTACTTANAAATAATCAAACTACTCTTAATCATAATTATCATTTAAAAATAATTACTAATAGTATACATATTATTTTTTATTTTTGTAAACCCAAATTATCTATTTAGATACAAAAATCAATCAATTTATACGCTCAAATTAGTATCTCTAATAAATTTCATTGAGGTAATATATGCAGTATATAATTAAGAGTATCTCCCAGTTATAATATGTGTATGCATGGGACGCTTGTTGTGATTGTCAATGTATTTTGAAAATTCTCTCGTCGTTCCGGTTTTCCTCTTTTCGAAACGTTTTTTTTTGCGATTTTAATTATTTAATTGTTGTAATGAGGGGGGCCACTGTGTGCTAGAAAGGGGAAGGAAAAAGAGTTGGATGGAGTAGTGTAATTCTTTCTACTCATGATACCATGAGATTTTAACTTATAGCTTTATTGGTATGAGAGAGTGGTATAAATCTCCATATTCTCAATCCTCTTTCAAAAACGAATGAGATAGACATTTTGATCAAACTAGCACGGCAGATTGTCCTCTCTTGGATGTACTTCTCGTCGTCGAGCGGTCGATAATGAACTCTTTTCTACTCACCCAATTAAATTAAATATTAGTTTTTCTCCATTTTTTTTCGGTTGTTGTCCTTGTTTAGTTTGGATTTAGCTCAAAATAAACTAACTCAAAACCCTAGGAAAATTGACGTGATCTTTACCAACCTATAGTGAAACTCAATATCAAATATGATAAGAGCACCACCAACTTGCAATAAGATCCAACACCAAACGTGGAAAAGAACCCCAAGAATTGCAAAGAACAAGTTTGAAAATAATGAATTTTGACACATTACCTAACAAGGTAAGAACCAAAGTTGCAGAGTAAGGAGGATGCCACACGAAGAATCCCCACGAACTAGAGAATCAAGTGATAAGTCCGGTTGTAGAACGCTACAAGATAACTTGATAAGTTCTAAGTCTTCTCAAAAACCAAGAAGAGCAATATGTATTTCTCACTAAGAATGTATCTCCAAAATTCGTCTAAAGCTGAATACCTCAATGAGGTATTTATAGTGTTACATAAAAAAGGGAAATCAAATATCCAAAATATATCCTAGAGAAGAATATCCTAAAATAGTACAATATATTCTATAATATTATATTGTAAAGATATTCTAAAATATATTCAGATATTTAAATAATATCCTAGAATATAAATTTTTTCTAATTTGAAAGTTTCCATAAATATTTATAATTTTAAAAGTTTCCTTAAATAGTTATAGGTGCCAGCAAGTTTCTAGAACTTCTATTGGGGTTGAATCAAATTAACATGGTTCTGCAGCTCACAAGAATGTCCTTCAATGGACTCTGATGTATGTTTTTCTGCCATAAGCTCGCGAACCAACCCATTGAGTGCCTCCTTGAACTTCTTAGCCCGTGCCCTCGTAATTGGCCCAATTGGAACTTGAAGAGGATCCGTGGAAGTTGGTCTGAATTCTGCATCAAAAATCACTTTAAGCAATTTGCTACATCTTAAGGTATCAAGTAAAGCAATTAGAGAATTCGTGAGCGTATGAATATGATGGTGGTAAATCTTATGAGATTGCGTAAAACGAAGAAGATTGGTGAATACAATGTAATGTATGAAAAAAATTAAATAGAAATTGTTAATGCAATAAATTTATGTGAAACCAACAAAAAGAGAGAGTAAATTATCAGAAGTTGTGAAGCAATAAAAGGAAATTCGAAAGGGTCCATTTTTATTGGTGACGGTTTGTTTGGACAGTCTAACATCTCTTCCACCTAAATAATATTTTAAATTTGAATTTGCCTAATGAACTAAACAAGAATTGAGAGCATTTTATTTGTCAGTGTACTCACTAGACTCGAATTATGATTAATTAAAGTGTAATGACTTTCTATACAATATTAGTACTTATTTAAAGGATGTAATTTTTAGAAGAATTTTATCCCCGATAAAACTCGTGTATAAACTACTGAAGGTCCATTTGGATTTCTTGCACCCGTAGCATAAATAAAAACAATCCATTTTTTATTCAATTGAAAGAGATATTACACAATTAGATAAGAAACAAAATATCCAATATCTCATTTTATGTTAATCTCTCATATTTTATATTTTACATGATAGTAGAGCTAGATGATTGAGCAAATTCATGATGCAACAAAAAGGGTATCAATTTGCCTCCTCCATGCTCTGAAGTCAAATAAAATAATGCTCAAGTCAATTTTATTCGACCTTCGAATACAATAATTTTCAAGTTAACTGTTTCTTTTTTGGTAATATTTGAGCCAAAGATGGTCAAGTTGGTCCCTATGTTACTATCGGGGTAAGAAGTCACGCCATCAATGTTAAACTCAACTATCAACTGTTGTTGCGCATAAGCAAAATTAAGACTGTAAGGTATTAATTAATATTATTGAACATACAAATAGACATGCATACCGTAAAGTTCAATGCATTTGTCCAAACAGCAACAATATTATGCACTTATGTAAGCTGCATTTAAACAATTAGTAAATAAATTAGTTGATATGTTTATTTATGTAATTTTTATTTGTGATCTACTGATAGTTGAGAAACTAATAATTTTTAAATGCGGTTTGTCGAGAGATAAGAATAGTACTTAATCCTCCTTTGTCTTGGGATAAATATAAAGTTTCCTTTTTGAGAATAATCGATCGCACGATATATAAATATAATTATTAATGTTATATTCACATATTGGAAAGATAAGACCCAGTAAGTCATATTGAAAAATATAATCACACATAAGAAACAAAATATGTCGGAATAATAATAAATGGATGATGTATAAAACTCAAAACGAATAAGCAAATTGTTACTTTGGCGTAATGCACAAGAATACGAACAAGATTCACATCTGACTAAGATTATGGTGTATATAAATTGAAATTGAATTATATAAATGAATATATCTTTAAAATTTGATAGATGTGAACATACGCACGGTAATAATTCATAAGTATTTTAGTTATGAGATTGACATTTTTTATATGCCGCAAAAGTTGTCAATTGTATTGTGAATTCAACAAAGTATTTGAAATTACTCATTTATTTACAAAGACTAGAATCATGTGTTAGTTCGTGTCACACTACGCTAAAGCAAAATGATTTGTTGCTAGTTGCAAACCTTAATTCATATTTATTTATGTGAGCATGGGGACAATCCATACAAAGTTTACATAAGTGATGGTCGCTTCTTGATACCCAAGTCTAACATGAATTTTGAATTATTACGATAAATCTTTTGTCAAAATAAATTTGTCATATTATACATATTGAAAAACTTGATATAAGAGATTTTAAATATTTCTTAAAAGATAATAAGAAATACAAGTT